>LOEQ01000183.1:823683-838209 GCA_001685075.1 Bramus lutescens | reverse complement strand
ACACACACACACACACACACACACACACACTTTTATTAGCACATGTGGTTTTCTGGGACAGCTCTAAAATAAATTTTGCTATGGAAAAGCTTTGAACTACAGTTAGGAAAAACCGTACTGTATAGGTTCAGCAATAGTTAACATACTCCAGTCTTGAAACAAATTTTCACTTTGTTTTACCTTATCACTTTTAAAGAGTTACAGGATTGCCTGAGTGTGGTGGCGCCTGCCTTTAATCCCAGCACTCGGGAGGCAAACTGAGTTCAAGGCCAGCCTGGTCTACAGAGTAGAGTTCCAGGACAGCCAGGGCTATACAGAGACTCTTGTCTTTAAAAAAAGGGGCGCGCATAGGATGGATCAGTAATGCCCTGTGCTTAGCAAACCCGCAGTATCTTAGGAAAGTTCTGAAACACACCATATTTCAGTTGGTATTTGTTCTGGGGATCCCTCAGGCTCTAACAGGGGAGGGGATATAATCCTTTTCCCCCTCTGCTTTTCCAGTTTCCTGATTAACATGTGATGGTAATGTCTGAACTCTCTCCAGATAGGATCTCCCTGTGGTCCACACCAACAGCTCTCTGAGTAATGATGACAAGAACTTCCCCATGGAGGGTCAGAGTGGGGAGCTGAAAACAGCCTGGACTGCAGGTTTTCACAAGAGATAGCGATGGGCCCACCCTGTATGAGGTATGGACTCTGAGTACAGCAGACATGAAGACTCAAGTCATATAAACCATTAATAAAATGCATCCCGCCCTTGGTAAGCATACCAAGTGGCTAGCGTGCCACCCACGTCCTTCCTTCAGGATCAGCCTCTTTCCTGCACTGCCATGACTATTGACAGGCACAGATCCTGTCTGGACTGCCTCTCATCTGAAGGGTATGCCCTGCTGGCAGGAGGCATCGCTCGCTGTCAGGACACCTGCCTTCTGGAGCAGCCTCAGTTGGGGTGTCTGCCCCTCACGCTTCCCTCAGGTCTCAGTAGGGCACCTACGGCAGCGCTGATGGAGGGCTTCTGGAGTTTGGAGCCTCGTCTGCGCTTTCTCATCTTTAAAGACTGATCTGCCTCTGGAAGAGCCTAGAAACACAGCCGAGAGGTGGCTCAGTGGTTAAGAGCGCTTACTGCTCTTCCAGAAGACCTAGATTGGGCTCGCAGCCACTGTCGGGCCCCTCGCAACCACCTATTACCACAGCTCCAAGGGATACAGCGCCCTCTTCTGGCCGACACAGGAACCTGCGGTCATATGCACACACCTCTCAAGCACATAAATAAAAAATAAATATAAAATCTAAAAAAACAGCAACGTTAGCTTCATGAGTAATTAAAAAAATACAGTTGGGGAGGAGAGGTGTCTGTCTGTGCGCACAGAGCTGCGGGAACTCTGGCCTAAGCCATTAGAGAGTCTCAAATCTCAAGAGCAGCTGTCTTTCCGTTGGACTCTGGCCAAGCCTGAGGGGACACAACACACCTAGTCCCGGACACAGAGCACGGCGGATCCCATTAGCAGAAGGCTCATCGAGTCCTGGGTATGGAAGAGTGGTGGGAATCAGGAGAGGACCGGACAGCACCATGGAAAAGACAGGGCTCCGAAAACGACGCCATGGTTTGAAACGTGTGGACCGCATCGCGCTCAGCTCTGGACAGGAGGATTCGTGTAAGTGGAGAAACCCACAGTGCACTGGACAGGAAGCCGAGAGGCTTACGGCTCCCAAGAAGTGTCGCCTGATACATTTGTAAATCTCCAAGAATGTGGGAATGTCCAGACCCCACTGCCGAAGGGAAGAGCCAGTCTTCATGGGTGGTGGAGATCTTTCTGGGTGAGTTTTTGAAACATTTTTATTTATTTTTTAAGTTTTTACTTTTTAATTTTGTGAATGTCTGTGCACACAGGTGCAGGTGCTGCTCATGGCCACAAGAGGGCACAAGATCCCCGGGAGCCTGAGTTTACTAGGTGGTTGTGAGTTGCCCATGTGGGTGCTGAGAATTGATTGAACTTGGCTCCTCTGCAAGAGCAGCAAGTGCCTTTACCACTGAACCATCTCTCCAGCCTTGATTTTTTTTATTTAGAGCAGTTCTTTAGTGCCTTAATGTATATAAATTCCTAAAAGAGTCCTACAGTCTCACTCAGAAATTGCAACATGCATGTACCAGGCTATTGCTCACCACCAGTCAGGTTCAAAGCCCCTGCATTGTTTCTTTAAGTATGTATTTTTATGTGCACGAGTGTTTTGCCTGCATATGTATGTCTGCACACCACATGTGTACCCAGTGTTCACAGAACCCAGAAGAGGGTGTCAGATCCTCTGGAACTAGAGTTACAAATGGTTGTGAACCTGCGTGTGGATGCTGGGACCCGAACCTGGGTCCTTTCCAAAAGCAGAGTGCTGCCCTCATCTTCCGAGCCATTCTCTCCAGCCTCAATGTTCTGTTCTATCCCTTAGCAGTGTGGTATCTACCAGGCAGTGTTTAGTGTCCTGGCATAGAGGACATACATGTAGTAAACAGGAAGGAATTACACAGAGGACCTTAGGAAGGAGCAGGTGCAGAGCCTCGAGCAATGTCACACAGAGCAATGCATGTCACGATGTTCACATGTTCTGATGTTCCGATCATGAGTCTATGGACCTGTCACTGAGTTTCCAGGCACTTTTCCCAGCGAGTAGCTCTAATCTCCAATCAAAGTCTTACAGTCGTCTTGTTTATTTATTTTTATTCAAAAGCTGTTTTTAGTCAGGCGTAGTGTTGCATGCCCTTTAATCCCACTGTAGCACGAATTCTAATTGGTCTTAATAATAAAAACCTGGAGTTAACGATCATGCGTGACGTGGAAAGATCAGAGAAGCAGAGCGGTCAGCCACTAGCTCTTATCTCTACTTCAGACCAAAGAATGATCCTGCTCCTACAAATTCTCAGACTGAACCCTGAGCTCCCTTCTCCTCTTTAGATCGTGTTCTGTCTAGGTAAACAATCTCCCAGGTGATGGTGTTCATTTCTTGTGTTTTAGCTACATGGGCCGCGCAAGGCCCTGCAAGTACCCTGGGGGGTCTGGAGGTCGCACACCCATGTACTCCTCTTAATTCTTCATATGGGATGGTCAGAAAGTAGCCTCGGACGCATATGGTGTCCAGTGGCTTATAATTAAAGAGAAGGAAACCTTCTGCAATTAAAATGGGAACCTCTTGAGCATTTTCCGCGGCTGCTGGTCCGGCAGCCCTGGGTTTTCCTTCCAACCCTAAACGGCTGACATTTTCTTCCCTTCCACGTTAAGCGCTTCAAGTACTTCATACTGCAAAGATCCATTTTCAACTGTGTCTGTCTCAGACTCTGACTTGAAGCTATCCTGAGATATTCTGCTGCAATTGGGAAGGTGTTTCCGCAAGTTCTTAGCCAGAGTTCTCATCTGGCTGTTTGCCACGCCACCAATCCCAATGACGAATGTTTTCATCCTTGGCTTTGGAGATCACACCTTCCTAACATTTCCGAAGCGGGTTGGAATCCTCCCCAGCAGGGCTGCGGAGCAGGCCGCACGAGGGTCTCAAGCACACAGCTACCGGGACTCATCCCTTGATTATTGTATCCAGCATAGCGGTGGTTAGTGCTAACTGTCCACTCCGCAGGGTCTAACCTAGAGATAACCCCCGGACACAACCGTGAGCGGCTCTCTGAGAGGGCGAGACCCTGAGAACGTAAGGATTATCTTTTTATTTTCATGTGTATGGATATTATGGATACTTTATGGGCAGTGTCGGTGGGGGCCAGCAGGGGACGTCGGATCTCCTGGAACTGGAGTCACATATGCTGAGCTGACTCTCTAGCCTCTCACCAAATTTTATTCTGTGTTTCCAAACCTTGCTTTCCATCATTGTCAGCGGCGCTCATCACGAGGCGTCCGTGCCTCTCCACCTGTTGCCTCTCAGCTCCGAATCCGTCTTCTCACAGCTGTGTCCTTTGCGGCCGGCGCAATTTTAAGTTCTGCCAGCAGAGGGCGCTAGAAGGACGCGGCCCGAGGGAAACGCTGGCTGCTGGGGTCGGCTGGCTTCCTGGTGGCTGCAGTCGGGGGTCAGCGAAGCAACAGTCAAGGGTCTCGGGCCCAGCTGCGTGCTAAGGGCAAGCCTTCCCTCCACGCACTGGCCCAGACAGGGACTCTGAGTGAGTGCCTCGTCCCCTCTCCCCTCCAGACTTCTGCCACACCCGCCCCAGACTGTGACCCCAGGATAGAAGTGACGTCGTCTGTCAGCCAGGGTCTCACGCTGCTTGCCCTGGGGTCTGGTGCAGAAGTGAGAGGCAGCGCCTTCCAAATTTGCCTTTCCGTGGGTGCTCCCACTCAGCCCCGGGAAGGCTTCTGGGTTGTCCTTACTTGGCTGTAGCTGCTCCCCCATTGCTTACTAAGCGACGATCTCCGTCAAATGCTCGCCGCTCAAGTTACAGGTTGGCTGCTGTCTTCTGACTGTACCTTGAATCCTTGGCAGACATCTTTTTGTTTGATTGGTTTTTGGATTTGGGGTTTGTTTGTTTTTAAATGTTTATTTTCATTTTATGTGTGTGGATGCTTTGTCTGCTTGTATGTATGAAAATCATGTGTGTGCCTGGTGTCCATGGAGGGCAGAAGAGGTCGTCAGATCCCTTGGAACTGGATTTAGTGACAGTTGTGAGCCACCTTGTGAGTGCTGGGAGCCAAACGTTTGCCTGTCCTCTGGAAGAGCAGCCAGTGCTCTTAATGGCTGAACCAACTCTCAAGTCTCAGATTACTTTAGAAATTGTGTGTGTGTGTGTGTGTGTGTGTGTGTGTTGTCCAAGGACACTGTTTGGACCATCAGCTCTCTGTTTACACCACATGGGCCCCAGAGATGGAACCCAGGTCATCAGGTGTGGGGGTGAGCAAGCCTCTTTACCAGCTGAGACATCTCCCCAGCTCCAGATTTGGGGGGTTCTTGAGACATTCTCAGGTAGCCCAGCAAGCTTCCACCTCATCGTGGAGTTGAAGATCTCAATCTCCTGACCATCCTGCCTCTGCCTCTTAGGTGCCGGGACTACAGGTGTGTGCTACCCTGGCTGCCCTGCAGCCGGCATTTTGAGCTGAAGTCTGGGTGTGGTCCCTGCATTGCAATGGGTGGAACTGTTTCTGCAGAAAAAATTGTTGATATTCAGTCTCCGCTGAGGTGTAGGAGAAAATCCCTCATAACTAAATATTTTATTTATTTGATTTTGAGACAAGATCTCACTTTGTAGCACAAGCTGGCCTGGAACTTCCAGGGATCGTCCTGCTTCAGCCTTGCAAATTCTGAGACTATTAGCACACATCATTAAATAGACAAAAATTTATGTAAAAATATTAACCACATATTAAGATCTAAAAAGACCAGAAAGGACGACGGGGTGCCAGAGAGGAAAAAGACTCGGGAAACCAAAGAAAGGATGGGTTACTCAGTAATGGAACCTTGAAGGAAGGTTCCTGTGAGCTGGTGTAGCTGAGAGGGTGTGATGAAGCTGGCACAGAAAAGCCCCTGCAGTTAGGCAACCAACTGCTGTCCCTGGAGTCAGCGGAGGCTGCTCAGCTGCAGGCCTTTGCCTGTGCTGAGGAGCCTAATAAAACGGGAAGAAACTTAAGCCCCTGTCTGCTCTCCTCAGTCAAGCCATCTGGAGGAGTGTGTTTGAAGCAAACAGTAGCCCAGTCCCCACTGGGAGCCCCCACCAAGGCTCTGTGCATGTCACTGGCCTGGCCACTCTCACGGAGGGCATCCCTGCATCAGTTTTCCTGGTCCAGGTCTGGCTTGCCTTGTTCTCAGGACTGCCTGGGGAGAGCCGAGAAGGCTGGGGTGGGGCTGGGGCGTTGGAGACAGGCTTTTACTTAATATTAATTTTAGTGTGGTTACCAGGATTTCCACGGCAGGCTTCGGAGAGCAAACCAACCACCAGGGTGGAATGCAGGGGTCCCAGAGCCATGTGGGGTCAGGCATGGGGTGGGCTTCCTATGGCTTGTCAACTAGGTCCAGGCTTTCAAGACACCGCTGCTGTCAGAGGCGTTTGGTGTCCTCGTCCCACTGAGGCCTGGCTGTGGAGGTCTCTGCTTGTAGGATTTCCCACGGACAATCTTATCCGCTAAGGCCACTGCCCGCTCATGCTCCGTTCTGTTTCAACCGCTAAGTTTCCTCCCCATTTAGTCAAAGGAGAGAAGCCAGGGGTCCATTTAAAACTTGTAGAGTCCTCATTTTTGCCCCGTCCCTTCTACCTTATTCGCTTTTCTTCTTTTCCTTCTCTTTTCTTTTTGAGACAGGATTACGCGATGTAGCTCTGGCTAGCCTCAAACTCAAGGCAATCCTCCTGCCTCTGCTTCCCAAGTGCTGAGATACAGGTTTTCACTAGCATACTCAGAATGTCTTGGCTTAAAAAATGATTTATTTGTTTTTATATTTTTCTGGGCATTGTTGTGTCTGTGTGAGGGTGCTGGATCGCCTGGAATTGGAGTTACAGACAGGAGTGAGCGCCATGTGGTTGCTGGGAATTGAACCCAGGTCCGCTGGAAGAGCAGCCAGTGCTCTTAACCATTGAGCCAGCACTTTAGTCCCCATGTCCCTGAGGATTTTTTGCTGATGTTGTTTTGTTTTTGTTTTTGTTTTTTGTGTTTTTTTGAGACAGGGTTTCATTGTGTAGCCCTGGTTATCCTGGAACTCACTCTGTAGATCAGGCTGTCCTGGAACTCACAGAGATCTGCCTGCCTCTGACTCCCAAGTGCTTGGACTAAAAGTGTGGGCCACCACCTCCTGGTGCACCTGAGATTTTGTTAAAAATAATATTTATTTTTTAAAATTAAAATATATTTTTAAAAAAATATACATGTGTGTCTGCAATGTGGGTCTGTGCTTGAGGGTGCAGTTCCCGTGAAGGCCAGAGGAGGGCACCAGATCACTTGGAGCTGGAGTTACAGATGGCTGGGAACCCAGATCCTCTACAAGAGCAGTGTGCTTTGGTAACTGCAGAGCCTTTCTCCAGCTCCTGGCCCCAAGCTTTTAAATCCTCACCAAAAGCAAGCACTATGGGATGAGCCTCAGTGTGGGTTACACGGGCATCTGAAGACATGTAAGAGACTTCTTTCTCAGTATGCCTCTACTCTGTGTTAGAAATGCTGGATCTGTTTTGAGACAGGGTGTCAGGTAGACCAGGCTGTCCTTGATGTCATATGTATTCAAGGCTAGCAATATCACCTGCTCCTCTTGCCTCCACTTCCCAAGAGACTGGGATTAAAAGCATGGGCCACCATACTGGGTTTATGCAGTGCTGGGTTTTGAACCCAGGGCCTGGGCATGCTAGGCACACTACCAACTGAGGTACATCCTCACCCCCCTATGCTTGTTCCGGGCAACCTTGTTGTCCCAGCATGTGAAAGGCTGAGGCAGGAGGATTGTGAGTTTTGAACCCAGCCTGGATTTCATGGAGAGACATCTCAAAACAGAACAAGAAATCAGCAGATCTCTGTCCCCGACTGGGGTTCATCTATGGGTTCTTCTGAGCCCCCATTCCCTATAGCATCGCTGGCAATTCAGCCCCAACTCCCTGCTGTGTAAAAGGCCCTCCCTCTCCGCCTGGGCTTGTTCACACCCTCAGACAGGATTAGCTTGCTTTCTAGCATGGCTCCCACCTTCTTAACCAGAAACCCAGTTTTTGTCCTAAAAATGTGGGGACCACAGATCCCAACATGGCTTCTCCTACACCTCAACCCCAGGGCAGAAAATCAGCCTGCCTTCCGCTCAGGTCTGCAGGAGTGTGTCAGACTTCAGTTCACTGCTATCCACCAAGGAGCTAGAAGACCTATATTTTAAATGTTTAAATTAATATGATCTTATTCTGTGTTAGATGTTTATATTTAGCAAATGATAGTGCTTAACACCTATAGGTATCAAGAAAAATTCTGGAGTATCCTTGATTCAAGGACAGAACAGATAGGACCTTGGTTGCTGTGGAAACCATAGCCGCAGGTATTTTTCTTAATATTTATTTATTATGTATACAATATTCTGTCTGTGTGTCTGCCTAAAGGCCAGAAGAGGGCACCAGACCTCATTACAGATGGTTGTGAACCACCATGTAGTTGCTGGGAATTGAACTCAGGACCTTCAGAAGAGCAGGCAATGCTCTTAACCGCTGAGCCATCTCTCCAGCCCCAGTACAGGTACTCTGATATTTTTTGTTTGTTTTTGAGACAAGGTCTCACTATGTAGCCCTCCTGTCTTGGAACTCGCTATGTAGACCAAGCTGGCCTCAAACTCAAAGATATTCTCCTGCCTCTGCATACCAAGTGTTGGGAAAAAGGCCTTTTTAAAAAAAATATTTTATGTGTGTTGTGTTTTGCCTGTGTAGGGTCCCCTGGAACTGCATTTACAGACAGTTGTGAGCTGCCATGTGGATGCTGGACATTGAACCCGGGTCCTCTGGAAGAGCAGTCAGCGCTCTTAACTGCTGGGCCATCTCTCCAGCCCCTCCTTTGCTTTTTTTGACGGCCACTTCATTTTATTCTAAGGACCTCACTGAGAGAAAAATAGCCTTGTCTTGCTAAGCCAGGAGGTAGGTGGAGCAGGCAAGACCTGACCGTGTCCATTGATCCATTGCTGAACTGATTAACTAAACTGGAGCGGAGAGTGATTAATACTCAGAAGCCCAGCTACTGGAGGACGCTGGTGTAGATACCTTATCTGGTCTCTGCAGAACCGCTGACTCAGACTGTCAGCGTGGCAAGGGTCATCAAGAGCCTACAGTCAAGACAGGTGTCCTGCACTCCTGTAGGCCCAGCACTTGGAAGGCAGAGGCAGGCGGATGGGGAGTTCAAAGTTATCCTTGGCAATATAGAGAGTTCACGGCCAGCCTGAGCTACGTTCAACCCTGTCAAAAACAAACAAACGAAACAATATAAGACATCCTCCAGTAGGCTGGTGAGATCTCTCCGTGGGCAAAGGCACTTGCTGCCCAGACTGAAGACGTGCGTTCAAGCCCCAGGATCCCCGCGGGGGGGAAAGAGAACCAACTCCATAAACTTCTGCATTCCCGAGCCCTCCGTGCTGAGATCAGCGCTTGCCCCAGAGTTAGCACTTCTGAGGCATGCAGAACGAGTGAGCGAGCAATGAGCGTGCAAGCGAGCGAGCGATTGGCCCTAGGGTGTGACTGCTCTGAGCGAGGAAGGGAGGCCCCAGGACTCAGTGACTCACCAACCCCTTATCGCATTTTGTGGGTTATAAAACATCATCATTTTCACGTTTGACAGCTCTCAAGTGGAGATATGTCAGCACCAGCGTCAGGTCCTAGCCTGATTGATTACTTTCCTGTCTTAGTGGTGCGAGCAAGGACGGGGTTATGCAGCCAGTGGGGTCTTTATAGTCGGTCAGTGTAAATCCACTTACAGCACAGTGGACGTGTGCTGTGCCTACGCGCCATCAAGCGCTCTCAAGGAGGGAGCTGGGCTGTGACACGGAGCTTGGGGACTTCAGCCACCGTCCCCTGAGGTCGTTCTTGTGACTAGAAGGGGTGCTGATCCCTGGGCCACTACGCAGTTATTGCCACTAGGGGGCTCATGAGCACGCTTCGTCTGGGGTTTGCAGGCTGTCTTGATTGCCTCTTCAGGCCTGCCTTTGTTGTTGTGGATACTGTTTCCATAGTTATTTGACCGGCGTGGCATGTTTCTCTCCATTATTTACTTTTGCATGCTGAGCATATATTCAGACTTAATCTTTACGTCAACCTAACAATTTTACCTTCTGTTTTTTATCAACCATGACGTTCCTGGGAGTTGACTCGGCTGGTCCCTCTCTGAACCGTCCGCAGCTCTGTGGTGCTGCCGTTCACACACAGGGAAACAGCAAACACCCAGTGTGAACACTCGGAGAGAAGAGGTCTATTGTCCCAGGGAAAGGAACCCTCTGGCTCCACGGTGCAGCTGTACCTCCTGATGGGCACTCCGTGAACGTTTTAATGGTCCGCATTTTTTTTTCAACTTCTCAAGATTTCTAATACAGTCCAGGAGGTCTGGAGAGATGGATCGGTGGTTTAGAGCACTCGCTGCTCTTGCGGAGGCCTGAGTCTCAATTCCCAGTACCCACATGGAGGCTCATAACCATCAGTAACTCAGATCCCATGGGATCCAACACTCTCTTCGGCTCTCGGTGGACACCTGGCACACATACGGTGCCCATGCATAAATGAAGGCAGAACACACACACAAACGTAAAATAAGTAAATCTAAAATAACTTAATATCGTGCATATTGAGAGTCTGGTCTGTTTGAGCCTCTTCACTGCCACACCAGACGGTGGGACCGCTGCATCTTCTCTGTCTCCTACTTCGTGTGTAAGGACCCGAAACTCACAAGCATCCACTTGCTTCTGCCTCCTGAGTACTGGGGTTAACGTTGTGTGCCAGATACCCTTGATTTTCTTTGCAATTTTTTGTTTACATTTATCTCTTTATTCTCTCTGTGTGTGCGCACGCACGTGTGTCGTGTCATGCATGTGGCGGACTGGGGACAACCGCGGGAGTCTGTCCTCTCCTTGTACCTCGTGGGTCCCAGGGACGGAGCTCAGGGGTTAGGCCTGTCACAATGCCCTCACTGGCTGAGTCATCTCACAGCCTGTTCCTGTTTTCCTTGATCTAGGCAGCTTTGCCTCTTCCTGGCTTTGAGAACAATACGCCTGGTTTCCTTAGCTTTTGAAGCATGCTGATGTGGTACAAAGAAAGGGCATGGACCGACAGGCAGTGGTGGCTCACGCCTTTAATTCCAGCACTCGGGAGGCAGAGGCAGGCAGATCTCTGAGTTCAAGGCCAGCCTGGTCTACAGAGCAAGTCCCAGGACAGCCAAGGCTATACAGAGAAACCCTGACTTGAAAAATGACAAAACTCAGAACTCTAGCAAAGGCCAACACATGCCCTAAGTGTCATAAGTGTCAAAATTGACAGCATGGTCCTCATTGTCTGAGGTAGACCGAGGTGAGGTGGCAGGGACTGTGGGAGCCAGAACGACAAAACTGACAGAAAGCTTACTAGAATGGGAGCTCCCAGAAACTTTTTTTTTTTGGGTGGTTCAAAACCCAAAACAGATTTAAAGGAGTACCCGGACTCTGTGAGGCAGAAGAGGATGAAGGTTTTCATTCCTGGAAGACTCTGTGAAGTGATGGAAGCTGCCCATCTCCTGGGGTTCAGTTCAAGTGAGGCAGAGAATGACGTGGAGCAAAGGGACTCCTGAGGTCACCAGCTAAAAGCTCTTCCCTTTGATGTGAGCTTTTCAATCTTGAGCCTCAGTCCTATCCTCCCTCCCTTCTTCCTTCCTTCCTCCTTCCATCCTTCCTTCCTTCCTTTCTTCCTTCCTTTCTCCTTCCTCCCTCCCTCCCNCCTCCTTTCTTCCTTGGTGAAGAATGTGGCTGCCTTTTGCCTGAAAAGTTGGCCTGAGGCTAAAGTGAAGAGTTCTGGATTAATTCCCCTGGCAAAGGAAATCTGAAAACAGCTTCATATAGACACTGTTGTGTGGTTACTAGTGTTAACCCTAATGGAAATATAGAATGAAAAGGAGCAAACTGAGCAGGGAAAAGTATCTGAGGAGAAAAGGGGCAGATGTGGAATGGAGTAACTCCGGTATTGAAGCAGATAAACAGTGTAAGAAATAGAGTAAAAGGAATGGTGACCTCAGGGCAAGTTTCCTGATGCGGGATTCCCCTCTGTATGACATGAAAGCATATTTTATTACCAGTGGTTAATAAAGAAGCTCTTTCAGCCAGTGGCTTAGCAGGATAAAGCCAGGTGGAAAATCTGAACAGAGAGATAGAGTAGGCAGAGTTGAGGAGACGCCATAGTAACTGCCAGCACCTTGTCTAGTAAGCCACAGCCATGTGGTGACACACAGATTAATACAAATGGACTAATTTAAGATGTAAGAGTTAGCTGAAAATACACCTAAGCTGTTGGCCAAACAGTGTTGTAATTAATATATTTCTGTGTAATTATTCATGTGTGGGTGAGCGGGAAATGAAGGAGCAGGTCCTTATAGTTGCCAGCTTGCGAGAGGGAATTAAAGAAAAGCTTAGACCTGGGTGTGGTGGTGCACACCTTTAATCCCAGCCCTCAGAAGGCAGAGCCTGGTAGATCTCTGAGTCTGAGGCCAGGCTGGCCTATAGAGCAAGCTCCAGAATAGCCAAGGTTAGGCGGTTGAAGGAAAACATCAAAAATAGAAAGCTGGTGAAGATGTAATTGAAATTTCTCTGAGTTCAAGTCCAGCCTGTTCTATAGATCTAGTTTCAGGACGGCCAAGGCTAGGCAGTAAAGGTAACCATGGAAAACAGAAAGTTTGTGAAGCTGTAAATGAACAAGGGGGCCATGTTCCAGGCCCAGAAAGCAGCAGAACATGGCAGCTTTGGCCATGTGGTTCTGGAGTTAAGGACAGAAGAAAGGGGCTGTGGAATTTGCCTCCGTAACTAAGGAAAACTGCCGAGGAGAGGGTGTCAGGGGTGTCCTTGAATGGAGACCTAGAGAGCTCATTGCATGGAGCTGTGAAGTTGAAGCCTGGATTACTTAGGAGACCCCAAGATGTTGGAGACACCAGAGCCATGGGATACCTGCCAGGGAGAGCTGCTAACAGGAAGTAGAAGCAGCCCAAGAGAAAGAAGTGTGTTGCAGTCGACAAAGCTGATTCAAACTGGAGATCTGAAGGGTGTTTTGACATCAGACATGGAGAGGCAGAGTGTGGAGTTTGCCCAGCTGGTTTTCTGTCTTGCTTTGGTCCAGTATTTCCTCACTATGCTCACTTCCTTATGTTTTAGAATGGCCATATATATCCTGTGCCATTATGTTGGAAGGGTGTGATCTGCTTTTTGATTTTGATTTCACAGGGGATTATAGTTAATAGATTTCATGAATCTCAGAGAACTTTGGAGTTCAAAGTATAGTTGAGACCATTATAGATTATGGAGACTTTTGAAGTTGGGCTGAATGCATTTTTGCATTATAATATGGTTACAAGCTCACAGGGGCCATGGAATGGAATGTGGTGGTTTGAAAGAAAATGGCCCTATTAGGAGGTGTGGCCTTATTGGAGGAAGTGTGGTCTTGTTGGAGGAAGTATGTCACTGTGGAAGCAGGCTTTGAGTTCTCATAGATGCTCAAGCCATGCCTAGTAGAAGCTGTAATTAAGATTGGCTTAAAACTCATAGCAATCCTCCTGCCTCACCATTGGGTTACAGGCATGAGGCGCTGTGATTAGCAGTCTTTGTATTTCAAGACCAGATGGCTTTCCTGTCTCATGGAACTCAAGCAGGAGGGTGGGAAGGGAGCAAGTTCGTGGAGGCCACCTAGAGCCTTAGGAACGGTTGCCTGTGTCTTGGGGCTCTCTCATGCACTTGCACAGGCTGGAGGAGCCCCCATACACATCTCCCTGATACACCCCTTGATTACAGCACTCGGTGCTTTTGTGTTAACATTACTAGTTGTTCCGTGTTTGAGGGCAGGGACTGGGTCACTCCTGTGAGCCTCCTAAGGAGGTGGGCTGGTGAGGTGCCACAGGGTAACCTGAGTTGGAGCTCCAGGACCCACGTGGCAGAAGGGGAGAACTGGTCTGAAGTTGCTCTATGACCTCCACATTCCTGCGTGGCAATGCAGACCCCCCACACATGAAAAAGTAAATAGATTCAATAAAGATTAAAGAATTCCCATCATGTTTAGACACTTGTTTAATGGAGTCATAATTTCTTCGTGTTTTCAAATAAGATAAAAACAGAAGAATTCGGACCAAAAGAAAGCATGCATAATTCATGCCTTCTGAAACGTGTTCCATCAGCTCTAAGATGACCTTGGTACAAAGTCACCATTATTTATATCCACCCAGTAAGACATGGCCCCACCTTAACCCGCAACACTTGGGGGAATGTGCACCTGGGATGGATGAACGCCTGATCCCTGAGGACCTGCGCTGTCCCACAGACTTCCCTTCAGACCCCCTATACTCAAGGAAACGCCATTCCAGAAGCAGGGTGCCGGCAGTTAACAAACACTCATGGAAACTCAAGTCTACCGCCTGGCCGGCTCCATTTCGGTGTTAGAGATTGAAGGCAGGGTCTGTGTCAGATAACCCCGCAGTCCTGACTACATCTAAAACAACAGCTACGTTTACCAAGGTGTCAAAGGTACCATATAAGGAAGGCGTCAAATCCTTAATGCTGGAAAACGTCACAGCGTCCTTGCTGGTACAGATGCGGGACTGATCGGAATGTCCACGCATGGATGTTTCCGGAGGGCGGCACGCCGAAGCAGGTGTGATTTGGCCCCAGCTGGGCTTGCCTGGGTCCTCAGTCTGGGCGGCATAGTGATAGTATGTACCAGTTGAGCCCCCTGGGCTTGGTTCCACTCCTTAGTTATACAGAAACTTTCCGTGGGGTGGCGGTGGGTTTGTCCGAGGGGTCCTGAGTTCACACAGAGTTGGCCGGATGCACTCACTAGAGGGATGGCACGGACAGATATGGATATGTAATCATGAGTGTTGTACCACCTCTCTCTCTCTC
>LOEQ01000183.1:789113-804246 GCA_001685075.1 Bramus lutescens | reverse complement strand
ACTGTTCTCAGCAGTGGTTTGGGTAGGTTTAGAGTTAATGGTTGTGCTGGTCCCCGCTGTCGTTGGGCTGGGTGTAGAGTTCATGGTTGTACTGGTCTCAGCAGTGGTTGACATGGGTGTAGAATTGATGGTTGTAATGGTCCCAGCTGTGGTTGGGATGGGTGTAGAATTGATAGTTGTAGTGGTCTCAGCAGTGGTTGACATGGGTGTAGAATTGATGGTTGTACTGCTACCAGCTGTGTTTGGGGTGGGTGTAGAGTTGATGGGTGTGCTGGTCCCTGCTGTCGTTGGGCTGGGTGTAGAGTTGATGGTTGTACTGGTCCCAGCTGTGGTTGGGGTGGGTGTAGAGTTGATGGTTGTACTGGTCCCATCTGTTGTTGAGGTGGTTGGAGACTCAGCAGCTGTACTTGGCTCAGTGGTCTTTCTGGTTGATGCAGAGGTCAAGGATGTTTTGGTTGTAGTAGTGGTATTTACTATGGTATAAGATAAGATTTTTACTGAATATGACCTTTAACGATAACCGTGCATATTGAACATATTTGCTTTCTGCTTCCTGCTTTGTCAAATGCACTGTGTGAGTGACTTTATTCAGTACTCATGACCTGTTCTGTGGATACCATTATTATCAATTATGTAGTGAAGAGATTAGAAATATTGAAGTTTGCCTGGTGCCTGTAGAGGGCAGAAGAGTGTGTTAGATCCCCCCAAACTGGAATTACACAAGGTTGTTGTGTGTTCTGGGAGTGGAACCTGGATCCTGTGGGAGAGCAGTCAGTGCTCCAAACTACTGAGCCATCTCTCCAGCCCCATAAAACCATCATAAAGGAATTACAAGGGCTGCACCTTAGTGGTAAGTGTTTGCCATGCATGGGCAAACCCTGTATTTGAGCCTCAGTGTAAATATAACAGCTTCTGTTGCTGTTATAAAATACTCCAAGAAAGCAGCCTTAAGGGCCGAAGCATTTATTCACAATTCCAGATTATGGTTCTCCCCAGCCTTGCAGGGAAGCCAAGGACGACCCAAGTAGACATGACACGTGAAAGGGGTGGATTTGACTGGGAGTGTTTTGAAGGATAAAAATAAAATAAATTGTCTACAATACGAAAAATTGACATTAAAAAACAGTCATCTCAGGACTGGAGAGATTGCTCAGCGCTTAAGGTCACGGACTGCTCTTCTAGAGGATCCAGGTTCAGTTCCCAGCACCCGCACGACACAGCTCATGAGTGTCTGTAACTCCAGTTCCAGGGGATCTGACACAGAATACATACAGGCAAAAACACCAGGGCAAATTAAATAAATAATAAATAAATCTCTCTAAAAAAATAGCAAACTCTTTTTACTCAACGCCTGACCCACACCACACAGATATCACCCTTTCACAGATGTGTAAACTGAGGCACAGGGAAGCCAGTCCTCCACGGCGTGGCTAGTGGAGCCATGACACAGGTTGTAGGCAATGTGAGACCAGAGCCTACAGTGTCAGCTGCTGGTTTCCCCTGGGCTCTGGGGAGACCCGGGGCTTTGCCACAACCTCTTGCACCCCCTCAGCGGCTCCCGGACCACCCACGTTTAGATAAAATCACTCACCACCATCTCCCAAAAGCAGGAGCTGCAAGAGCAGCCAGCACCAGAAGTGGCTCTTCCTCCATGTTGCCATCTGCCTCCCTGTGTCTGGCCGGTGAAGATATCTGGATCCCAAATGTGGCCAAGTTCTAGAGAGTTCTTGAGAAAGAAGAGATGAAGATGAGCTCCCAGGACTCCTGTTCTTCTAAGGGCTTCCTGGGCAGGGGGTGGCTGGATGCCTGAGCTGTTAGGTTTCCTGAGCTCTAAGCTGTTACCTCGTTCTGATCATTGACACCTTTATATATTCCTGTGGGTCAGGGAGTGGTTGGGCACTTACCCTGACGGGCTGCCAACGCTGAGCACGGAAGGAAACAGTCCTGAGCCTGGGAAGGCAGCGGCCTAAGGTTCAAGGGGATGGCACAAAAAAGACACAGTCACACTGGGCTGGGTTGAAACAGGAAGAGAAAAAGGAAAGGAGATCAAAATTGCCAGCTATAAGGGACCCACCCCTGAGGCAGGGATGGGTACAGAAACCTGTTCGAGCTCAAGATTTTGTTTCCTGGTCAAGAAATTCTGTGGTTTGACTTCAGCAGAGAAGAAGCCCCAAAGACCCCAACTGAAGGGCAGGGCCCTATGTCACCCAAGCAAATGGAAACACGAGGTTCCAAAGGGAGCAGCGGTCGGTAGGCATCTGGGCTCCTGGGTGGCTGTGTGCGGCAGACGCCCATCAACTTGCGTTGAATCAATAGAGGAAGAGAGAGCCATCGTTAGCAAAGCCTTCTTTGGGTTCCTTGTTCATTTTCTGTTGTTATAACAAAGTGCCTGTTCTGTTTGATCTCTGTTGCTGTGATGAAATACTCTGACCAAGCGCAGCTTGGGGAGGAAAAGATGTATTTATTTGGCTTGTACTTCCAGGTCATGGTCCCACCACTGAAGAAAGTCAGAGAAGGGACTCAAAGAGAAGCGGAGAGCTGAAACCATGGAGAAAGGCTGCTTCTCTGCCTCATTCCCTGGCTCCCTTGCTGGCCTCATGCTCAGCTAACTATTTTACACAGTGAAAGACCACCTGCCTAGGAGTGGTGCTGCCCACAGTGGGCTGGACCCTCTTGTATCAATTAATAATCAAGATGGTTTCCTACAGACTAAATGTATTAGAATAACAATTTCTCCATCTTCTCAGATGATGCTAGGCTGTGTTAATCAGGATAATGCCTGAAGTATTTTTTTAAAAGTTGATTTAGCTCATAGTTTAAGAGGCTCAAAGTCCAGGATTAGGCAGCTCCAGTCTGCTTGCCTGTAGTGAAGGCTCTTCTTCCCAACATGATGGTTGATGCCATGGTGAATCAGGTCATGGCAGGACACGTGTGAGCGGAACAGATCACATGGTGAGATATGAAGAAAGGAATTTTAGGAATATCATAGGTTCTCTGATAACACCCTGCTCTCTCCAGAGCAAGAAAGCACCCCCCCCATCATGAGACAAACATTGACCTCTCTCAAAATCCCAGTCACCTCTTGCTAGGTCCCACCTCTTGACTCTCAACCATGGATGGGCTCCTCGTTCCAACAATGCCATTTCATCTTTCCAGACAAGGCGTCTCTCAGGAGTATACACCTGGGTGAGGCACGGGCAGGCCCTGCCTGGGAAGACTGAGTCTAACGGAAAGGGGCTTAGACAGTCTGGGTCTTCTGGGAGTGTTGAGTTTGGTCTGGACACTTGGATGTTGCCAGCAGAGATGTTGCAGGATGTTGCAGCACACGGTCAACTAAACGACTGTGACCACACAGATCCAAATGAGCAGAGGGTTTTGGAAGTATGGGGGGAGGGCGCTGGTCTGTCAGCCCCTGCCCCTTGCCCTCCTGTGCAAGAGGAGAAGCTTCACGCAGGAGGAAACGTTTCTGGTAGTCTGTGTGCAGGCGAGCAGATGTTCTTCGTGAATAAGACCTGTCCTGAGGAAGCTGGCGGTTAACTGGAGGCGCGAAGCAGCTTGGAATGAAGGGGTCTGAGACAGCAAGGGATGTGGCGTTGGGAAAGGCTCAGAAGCCGGTCTCCCCTGTGGCCACGATGGGTCACTCCTGCGACTAAAGCAAGAGCCTGCAGTGACAAGTGAGGTTCTAGGTGCCCAGCAACTCTATAGCTGAAAATCTGCTGGCTTTCCAGGAAAGACCTTGCCAGCCCAATGCAGACTTAGCCGGAGGGAAGGATCTCAGCTGCAAATTCAGAGTCTGTGATTTAGCAGCTTTCCAAAAGTTGTGCTGGGTGTACTGATCAGAATCTAAAAGTAACTAATCTCTCCACTCGAAACAGGGAACTTGGAACACCTCAGTAATTCTCATGACTCATCTCCAGGGTCACACCTGAATGCCCTACGTGAGTTTGTTTGCCTCCTGAGACGGGCTTGCTATGTAGCCTAGGATGGCCTCAAACTCCAGGCCCCCCCCCAGTCCCACCCTATCCTTCCGGTGTTAGGTGTGCACCACCGCACCCGGCAATTTGTGTTGCCTTTTTGTGACTGTGTGGTGCTTGGCCTGAGCCTTCTGCACGTCAGGCAACGCCCTACACCTCCACAGAGCTGCAGCCCCCAGGCTTAAATTCTGCTGTGTCCTTTTTCCTTCAGGAGAGACTAACATTACTGGTTTAAATGCCATCAGCCGAACATCGTCACACCGCTACTCGAAGACGCAAAGGACACTGAGAAACGGGACTCGAGCAGCCGTACTGGGTGTGATAGCACACGCCTGGGACGCCAGGACTTGGGAGACAGAGGCAGAAGAATACGGGGTTCAAAATCAGCCTCAACTACATAGAAAGTTCAAAGCCAACCTAGGGTTCATGAAACTTTGACTCAGTTCACATCTAACCCACCCCTCAGAAACAAACAACAAAACTAAACATGGCCATGGATATTTGTGGGTAGCTATGAAGCCATGACACTTTCAAACCCATTTACTTTACAGTTACAGTTTCTAACACCGAAAGTCTTTATAGACTTGAGCCTTCTTTATTTCAATGTTTGTTTACATTTAGGATTTCTGGCTCTGTGTGGATTTCTCTTAGAGTACCATCTGTAGATGTTATCTGAAGCCCAGGCTGAACGAATGACCTTCCTCCTAGAACAAGCATATTTTTTCCAAACACACACAGGTGTGGCCAGTTGGAGATTCTTAAAATTGCTTGTAAGAAAGACTGAGGGGTTTTGTTTGTTTCTTTTGTTGTGTTTTGAGACAGGACCTCATTATGGACAGAGCCCTGGATGTCCTGATGGCCTTCAACTCACAGAGATCTCCCTCCACAACTTCTGCCTCCTGAGAGCTGGGAATAAAGGTGTACACTACCACACTTGGTCCCATTTCCTCCTTAAAATTAGAATTCTAGCTGGGCAGTGGTAGCGCACGCCTTTAATCCCTGCACTTGGGAGGCAGAGGCAGGTGGATCTCTGTGAGTTCGAGGCCAGCCTGGTCTACAGAACGAGTGCCAGGCAGAGAAACCCTGTCTCAAAAAAACCAAATCAAAACAAAACAATCCTATGTCAGGCATAGTGGCTCATGCCTTTAACACCAGTGCTCAGGAGGCAGAGGCAGGGGGAATCTCTGTAAGTTCAAGGCCATTGTGATCTGTGTATCAAGTTCCAAGACAGTCAGGACTACAAAGAGACCTTATCTAAAAGAACAAAATTTACTAGTACAGAGGTGGTGCAGGGGAGGGTTACTGGATTCCTGCAGCTGGGAGTCACCTTTGTGGGTGCTGCGTAGTGAACCATGTCTCCAGAACAGCAAATGCTTTGAACTACATTGAATATATTGTTTAAATTGTTTGTTTGTTTGTTTTGGTTTTTCAAAACAGGGTTTCTCTGTGTAGCCCTGGCTGTCCTGGAACTTGCTTTGTAGACCAGGCTGGCCTCGAAATCAGAGCTCTGCCTGCCTCTGCCTCCCAAGTGCTGGGACTAAAGGCGTGCACCACCTGGCTTTTAAAAAGCTTTTGTAGGGCCTGGAGGGGTGACTGAACAATGAAGATTACTGTCTGTTCTTCCAAAGGACCCAGGTTAGAATCCTCACACCCACATGACGGCTCACACAGACAATTAAAGCTCCAGGTCCAGGGAATCCACTGTCCTCGTCTGGATCCTGGCTGACTGCACTAATGTGTTACACATATGTAGGTAAGACACACACACAAAATAAAAATAAACTAATTCAAGCCAGGCATGGCTCAGAACCCTTAATCCTAGTGCATGGGAGGCAGGGACAGGCAGATCTTTGTGAGTTTAAGGCCAAACTGATCTACAGAGTGTGAGTCCCTCTTTTCAATAAATAAATAACACTAAATAAATTCAAGTATTTTTAAAAAGATCTCAACTCTAGCAGGTTAAGCCTCAAGTATCGCAGGACTGAGGTCTTTGGAGCGATGTGGCTCTAGCTGGGAATTACATTAGATACTGCTATGTTTGTTCCTCTGTGCCATGCCTAGAGGCAGGAGATTTTACTTGTATTTCCTTGTATGAAGGATGATTTTAATTTTAGCTCATATTCTCAGGGAGGGCTTGTGATTTAAATGAGGACTACTGGACAGGCCACCTGGACTGGTCCCACCAAGGTGGAAATACCTTGAGCTCAAATTCCATGGCTGCTTCTTGCTTCCTGGTTCTTCAGTGTCCTGTGTCAACCCAAGTGTCCTTTGTATATCTAGGGTCATGACACACAGCCCGGGCTGCCTGCAAACTTGTCCTGAGTGCTGGATTCATAGGCTGGCATCCCCAGGGTTGGCTTTTTGTTTTTTAATTTTAGCACTGCCTAGTCTCCTGTCAGCTCAACAGCTTCCTGAAGAAGATTCGCCAGCCCCTCTCTTCCTTCAGCATATTCTCAGCCAGGACCCCCGGTCCATTACAGAGTGTTCAGGTTTCATCCTGTTGTTACAATACCCCCCCCCGACCAAAATCAAATTAGAGGAGAAAAGGGTTTACGGTTCCAGGCCCGTCTGAGGGAAGTCGAGGCAGGAATGGGAGGTAGGTCTGCACTATACTGTGCAATTCTGAAGGAAACAGAGTCTCACAGTCTAGAGCTTCCATTGACCCCTAAAGCCCTGCCCTGTTCCATTTATTTAAGCTCCATTCTAGAGCCTGCAAGATGACTCAGTGGGTAAAGGTACTTGCTGTCACACCTGAGGACCCTGCGCTCCATCCCCAGGACTCAGATGGTAGGAGGAGAGAATTTACTTCTCCAAGTTTTCCTCTGACCTCCATGTGCCAGTGAGGCGGGATGCCTCCTGCAACCAATCGATAAATGTAATAAGTTTTTTAAAAAATGAATTCTATTTGAATGTCGCCAAAACCCCACAGTTTGGATACTAGAACGGGACTTTTCCTTTTTCCAGTAAGAAGCCCCTTAGACCTTCTGGTATGGTTTCTGTTGATGCAGGACCTGACCTAGGGAGGCCACAGGTTTGTTCCTGAGGTCATGGTGACTTGGGCTAGGACCAAAGCCATTCTGCCTTCGCTCCGCGCTCTCAATATCAAGCCCACTCACCGTGTAGATGCTCAGTCCTACAACACCACGGCAACTAAAACCAGAGAAATGAGGGATGGAATGAAAATATCCAGCTATTTTGACCCTGTTTGTGGGGGGGGGTTCCGAGACAGGGTTTCTATGCAGCTTTGGAGCCTGTCCTGGAACTAGCTCTTGTGGACCAGGCTGGCCTTGAACTCACAGAGATCCACCTGCCTTTGCCACCTGAGTGCTGAGATTAAAGGCATGCACCACCACTGCCTGGCTGATGCGGACCCTGTTATATGGCCCTGTCTTTGGGTCAGTTAATGGATAAACTGTCTGGTTGTTGTAGTTTGAATGTAATTGGCCCCCATAAGCTCATAGGGAGTGGCACTATTAGGAGATGTGGCTTTGTTGGAGGAAGTGTGTCACTGTGGAGGTGGGCTTTGAGGTCTCCTACAGTCCAGCTACTCCTAGTGACACTGTTCACTTCCTGTTGCCTGTGGATCAAGATGTAGAACTCTCAGCTCCTTCTCCAGCACCATGTCTGCCTGCATGCCCCCATGTCCCACTGTGATGATAATGGACTAAGCCTTTGAAACTGTAAGCCAATGAAATGTTTTCCTTTGTAAGAGTTGCTGTGGTCACGGTGTCTCTTCTCAGCAACAGGAACCCTGCCTAAGACGCTGGTCCTTCTGATCTAAGGATGGAGGTCCATGATGCTGCCGCAGGGATGTATGCTCAGGTGAGAAGCATTTGGAGCTGTTGAGATTGTGCATGGGGTCTCTTCCAGGGTCATGGAAACAGAAGCGGTGGTGGGCATATCAGGGGCTCTAGTTTCTGTGGAAGACACTGCCATTGTCCAGGGTCTCCGGTGGAAGTGGCCTCAGAGCCTGAGCTGGAAGCCAAGGTGGACACAGATCCTGCAGAAGAGGAATTAGCAGTCTCAGAAGGGGTGGGGGACCCCATGGTGGCCTCAGGAAGTGTGCTGGAGACCCTCATTGCCACAGACACTGTGGCTGAGAATATGACAACCTCGGAGGTTGAAATGGAAGCTGTTGTGGTCTCAGAGACTTTGGTGGCAATGGCATGAGCAGATGTTTTCATGGAGATTGTGGGAGGCGAGGACACTATGGCAGCAAGCAAGGTGATAAACACAGGTGCGGCCTGGGTCGTTTCAGAGGGAGAAGGGGGGAAGGATCCCTAGTGTGATGGGAGGGCTGGCCAACACCTGTGGATGCACAGCATCGACAATGGGTCGTTTCTGTGCATTTGATTTGGCTGTGGGGAAGAAATGCGGGCTGCCCTGCCTGTGATTAGGGCAGAAAACTGACCTAGTGGATGTCATGCTGAGAGAAGAGAATCCGCAACCACAGCAGCTCTGTTCCACAGAAGACAACCAAGATCCACCCCCAGGTAGAGCCTCGGGAGAAGGGAGGGCTGCGGACTGGTGAGCTGTAGCCTGGACTGCAGCCCCTGTGCTCTGGCTCTTGGGCACTCCAAGCTCCTGCCATGACCTCCAGGAGGCACAAGGACACAGGCATGCAGATAAGGATGCATTCCCTCCAGACCTGCTCATTAAGCAGTTATGTTTCCTGTGGGCTCAACCTGAGCTCATTAAAGGATTTCTCTGAGGGTTTCAGGGCACTCATTAGTGTGGGGAGACATGAGCTCCCAGGGAAACTGTCCTCAGCAGATGGTTAGGCTCTAGGGGGAAAAATAATTATTATTAGCATCAAGAGGGGAAGATCAGCTCAGGGGCTGGGGCTCAGGTGTTTAG
This sequence comes from Bramus lutescens, assembly GCA_001685075.1. NCBI lineage: Eukaryota > Metazoa > Chordata > Mammalia > Rodentia > Cricetidae > Bramus > Bramus lutescens. The sequence goes on along the minus strand of LOEQ01000183.1, from coordinate 795,415 downwards.
CGTCCCTCCCAGGATCACTTACTCTGTACAGACAACTCTGCTGAGTCACATCTGTCCAGACAACTGAAAACCACACAGGCACATCCTTCTTTTCTTCCAGGAGCCCCTGCCTGCCATAGGCTTCACCAGGGACCTGCTGGTCCCTGAGGTACCCTTTTTCTGAAGCCCAGCTGCCATCTGCCCCCAGCAGAGCCTGTCCCCCATGGGACATCTAGAGACCGTCTGTCCAGAAGCAACCCAGATGGTTCAGGACCATCCGTGTCAGGGCCAGGATTCCTGACCTTGGGGACTTCCTAATACCTAGAAATGGGGAGAAGAAAAGTGGCAAATGATGGCCTGTGACCCTGCTGCCTAGTTAAGGTTGGAGTCTGTCTGGAAGGCCTGTGGCACACCGAGTCCCTTGTCAGCCCCCTTTCTCCAAGGCTATGTGGATGACAGGCAGGTTCTGTGCGACTTACGAATTGGCATCTTAACAGAGAGACACGGCTGCTTATGAATTCTGGTTTAATTATCCAGGTTATTTGATCTGCACGGCACTCCCTGCGGAGACTCGCGTGGAAGTCGTTCAGTGTCCTTGCACTTGTGTCTCAGGCAGGACTTTGTCACAAGCCTTTTTATCAACAGACTACAGATGATGGACTTTAGAAATGCTGCTTAGGGGGCTGGAGAGATGGCTCCAGTGGAGAGCAAGCACTGCTCTCCCAGAGGCCTGAGCTTCGTTCCCGACACCCATTCTGGGTGGTTCACAACCACCTGTAACCAGGAGAATCTGGTGCCCCCTTCTGACCTCTGTGAGCAACTGCATGTGCCCCCCCAAACAGTCTAAAAAGAATAATAAAACCTTTCTTATTAATACCAAATTCCCCACCCCCTCACTTGAAAATTGAACTGAGCTTTTGCCTAAACCCAGACATGGCCATTTTAGAACCAACAGAAATCCTATCTCCTCTGTCTGGCTCTTCAAAGAACTCTGGTCCTGCCCTCCAGCCTCTCCTGTCCAGGGTCACGCATAAGGCCACGGACACCTGAGAGTCGGCAGAGTCTGGAGTCCCTACCGCTTTATTGCAGAAATCCAGCAGAGGGCACCTGTCCTCTGTCTACTAACCCCCCTCCCGCCCCATCAGTACCTGGTAGAATGATGGGATAATTGGAGAGAAAATCCCCAAAGCACTCTGAGATGAACGGCCTATAAGACGGAAACATCAGAGCGTGGTGGGAGAGTGTGGAGAGGGGACACGCAGGGGAGGAGCTGGTGACGCTGCAAGATGAAGCCGGCACCCACTTTTGAGGAAAGATGCAGGAGGACAACTGCTGAGTGCCACCACCAGGGACGGCTGGGCATGCGGTGGGTGGGTAAGACCACAGGCAAACATAAGCCCCTCTGTGCATACCCACCCACAAACAGAAAACCCGCCAAAGACAGCCGGAATAACCAAGCGACTCACAAGGAGGCGGGAAGAGTCACGGAGAGGAGGAGTTTGGGGATCTTTGCAAGGTTGGTTGAGGGCCTCTCTCTCTCCAAGCAATGGAGAGGACAGGAAAGAAAACACTTCAATCTTCCTTTATTCTTAGGTCTTTTTTTAATTAAAAAAAAATAAGATCTAGTACTTTGGGAGTTCAGAATTGTGTGCACCTTTAAGGGGGGTGGACAGAATTGCTATACATCAGTTTTTAAACCTGGGCACTGCCTCCATTCCTCCTGCCTCCCAGGGTCCTACTTCACTCTTGGGTTCTCTTCTGAGGTGCCCACGCCTCTCTCAGAACTGGTCCTGCCCTGGCCCCGCCCCTGCTGTCCGTGAAATGCCTTATTCCCACACCACCACTTTCTACGGAGAGCGCTCGCGTTATTCACACTTTCTTCGCTTTCCTCCACAGGTACGTGTCACCCTTACCACGTGGCTCCTCAGCCAGTCAGTTAAGAATATGGGTGACGGGGTTAACAGCTGTTATCTGTCAGTTTTTGCTGCCCTTTCTACGCCCAGGAAGTTGGCGTCGTGAGTCGAATTCATCTTCCAGGAAAGGGGCGAAGCCTGGAAGAGCTGGGGATGCAGTTCTCAAGATCATGGAAGGGACGGGATCTGGCTTGGTTTCAAATTCTGCTGCTCCATCAGGTAGACGGGGTAGGAATTGCGGCCCCCTCTGTCCTCAGGGTCGAAATCCTCTGAGTTCTGGGTTGTCAGTACACGGCGTGTTCGTGACGCACAGGCGACCTGAGATGGCAAGAAGGAGTAAAGTCACCGCCAGCTGTTGGATTTCATCAGCCACCCCTGGGCCTTTTCTCTCGGATCCTGCACCTTTTGCTTGTCCAAGATTCTATCCAAGCCTTGGTCCGTATTCCAGACCTGGCTCCAATACAGAGTCCTAGATTCCACCCACAACCCCCTCTGCCCTGGTCACCTTATCCTTATATCTCTACCCTCACACCCAAGACTACAACCAACTCCCAAATTTTCTCTCTCACATCCCTTCCACCTCAGCCACGGCCTTCCCTTCCAACTCTTCCCGTCTTACAGATTTGCTGGGTTTCTCCTCTTTACACCCCAGCTCGCTATTCTAACTCCGAGCCCTAATCTCTCCTCAGTCTGTCTCCCCTACCCCTGCCCCATTGCCCTTACCAAAAAGATCAGGCCAATGGAGATCAGCAGGACAATCACAGCCATGAGGATCACGACAACTATGGCCCACGCAGGGAACGAATTGTTCTCTTCCCTCGCCCCCTCAGCGTGGAGGCCTCCTGGTGAGCTGTGGCTGTTCTGCTGCTGGTGAGCCTCTGAAATGCTGAATCCCAGGTCTGTCCTAGCTGTCACAGAGCCGAGGAGTCCCTGGTGTGTGGTCTCAGATTTATGGAGACGAGGAGAGAGAGCAGTAGACGTGTCCTCTGTGACCTTGACTGGAGCCCGTGTGCTCACAAGGACTGCTACTGTTTTCTCTGGGTTTCCTGGAGCTTTTATGGGCTTAGTGGTCAGCGTGGTTTTCCTCCAGAATACCGTGGGACTTTGTGAGACTCGTGTGGTTTCCTGGGTGGTTGATGTGACTTCTTCTGGGTGTTCTGTAGACTTTGCTGAGACTTGTGTTGTCTTTTGATTGGCCAGTGCGGTATCATGTTCTATAGGCGTCACTTGGGCTCTTGTGGTCCTCTCGCTGGCTGATGTGGTCTCTCCCTCATGTTCTATAGGCATCACTTGGGCTCTTGTGGTCGTCTCCTTGGATGATGTGGTCTCTCCCTCATGTTCTATAGGCATCACTTGGGCTCTTGTGGTCGTCTCCTTGGATGATGTGGTCTCTTTGATGTGTTCTGTAGTTGTTTGGTCAGGCTTGTCTGAGGCAATTGGAGTCCTGTGAGCTTCAGCTCCTGATGTTGCTGGGGTCCTTGGAGTCCTGTATGAGGTCTTTGGGGCTTCTGAGGATTTTACTGAGGAAGATGTGTTTTTTCTACTGAGCTCTGAGTCATGGGAAGGAGTTGTGGGTTTATGTGAGGTGGTCCTTAGCCTAGTGCCGGTATCCACAGGTCTCGCTGGTGTACCTGAGTTCCGCGTTACTCTGGTTTTGCTTGTTGTAGACTTACAAGTTGTTCTTCTCCTGGGTGCTGAGGTTGGATGACTTCCCTCTGATCCTTTCTCTGTGTTAGTGGATTTGGGGTCATCAGCTGAGCGTCCATTCCGGATCACTGGGTCTTTTCCTGAGCTGGTGGCACTCTTTTCCAAAGCAGGCGTCATTTCATGATGAACAGTGGTGTTTTGGTTATCTGCGGCTTTGGAGTTGTCTACAGATTTGTGAACTGGTTTGTCAAGGCGTACGGTGGTGCACCGCTTTTTGGGCTTCTGGGTTGCTGTAGACTTAGGGAGGTCTGAAGCTTGTTGTCCTAGGTTCAGATCAGTGAGGACAGAAAGAGCCTTGTGAGTAAGGCCTGGAGTAAGGGTCAGCAAATGGTCAGATGTCGAAGGTTCACCAGTCTTCTGAAGTTCTTGAGCTCTGTTAGCACCTGTGGAGAGAGAGACAGATGAGGGGCTTCCCTACAGTCTTGCCCGCCTTTGGACTAGGCGTCCTTGGGATGCACAGCTATGTCCTCGGGAAGGCTCATTAGAATACCACACTGTTTAACCCCATTCTCACCTCTAGCTGCAGAACTTTTGCTGAAACTGAACCTTCAGCAAAAATGTAGTCTCTCTCCTTCCCCAGCCTTCTGGTGTCTCTCCTGGTTCCTCTTTAGATCTAGCTGTTTCTTGTTGGTTAATATGGTCTCTCCCTCATACCCTGGCTGACACTTTCTCTGTCAAAAACATCGCCATTAGCTCCTCCACTAACCTTTCGCTTGCTTGTGTGCCTGTCAACATCCACTTCCTACCACACGCCTAGGTCTCCCTTCCCATGGAAGAGCTGAGAGGAAAAGGAATCCATGTCAGAATCTTGGTCCTTCTGCAGCATCCCAGTTCTGTTCCAGAGGCGACAATGTGAGAAACTGAGGCAAACTCTGGCAGAACTTTCCAGGTGAGAAGGTTGAGAGAGGAGGATGTGGGAGAGGAAAATGGGAGACTTCCATTCTGGTGCTGAAGTTTGGGCTGAGCGAAAGGAGGTAGTTCAGTCCTTGTATCTACCCACATTGGGTCCCCTCTCTTTGTACACATGTCTGAGAATAGATGAGGGAGACTCTGGGCAGAAAACGGTTTCTCCTGGCAGGTCCTGGCAGTGGTGAGCAAGGCAGCTGGATTCTGGGAGGGGTTCTGTTTAGGGACAGGGTGTGCAGGAGAACACCCTTATCAGTGGGCAGATATGGGCCTTAGTGAAAACACAACTGGATAAGGACAGATGTGTCTCTGGCGCTGACCAGAAGAACGAGAGCCCGGAGATTACCAGGGAGTAAAGAGACATAGCTGAGATTGTCAGCACTGTTAGCTCAGGGCGGCCCCCAGGCTCAGGGCTGATTCCCAGTCATGGGAAACAGATCCACCTGCCTTCCCACTGGGGAGAATGAGGGCTGGGAACTCAGTCCTAGGAAATGTGGGAAGAGGGGACCCGGAGGTAAGAACAGAGAAGCCCAAGTCCCATGAGGTGCAAGGAAGAGGCCTCACTGTCCCTCTGATCTCCCTTCCTTAGAAAGCGTTCTCCTCTCAGTGACTGGGAGCGTCATTTTCCAGGTACCACCGTGTAGATCCAGACTGCCCCCCAAAGAGCTAAATACCTAGTCCCCAGATTGGCACTGCTGGGAGGTGATGGGACCTTTGGGAGGCAGGGCCTATGAAAGGAGGTTGGGTTATAGCACATTCCCTCGGAGAGACTGCCAGGCTACCGGCTCCTTTCTCTTTCCTGTTCCTGACCAATCAGGGAATGGAGTCACTCTGTCATCCATTCCATCAGAATGGGCTGCAATGGGCTCAGAGCACCAGGATGTTCATGGAGGCAATCTTCAAAAACAATGACCCCAAACAAAACTTTTGTCTTCATAGGTCTCTAACCTCCAGCATTTTGCTACAACTAGAGGGAGCTAACGCAGTAAGCCAGGTACCTGATTCCTTCACAAATATTCGCTCACCACGGCTGAGCTTTCAGCCCTCACCAGGCACTTAGAAGCTGCCAGTCTCCTCACTTTTCCATCTGTGAAACTGGAATCTCATGGAGGAAGTGACACCCCCCCCTTAGCAATAGCAGCAACAACTTTTGTTCAGTATTTCCTATAATCTTCATTTATTTGCCCCAAGAACCTCTTGTGGGTGAGAACTATCTTCTGTTCTCCCAGCTTTATACCCAGGGAACGAGGTTCAGAGTGGTTAGGTAATCCCTGGGATACCCAGCCAGTAAGAGGTGGAGTCAGGATTTGAACACACATCCTGGGATGCCAGCCCCAGACTAGGACTGGTTAAGACCTCAGCACTGACTGTGTGAACCAGGTCAGTCTCTCTGGGGAGGGGAGGGCCCTGCTGCAGCTTACATGTTTGTTTATTTAATCTTTTTCATAAACCCACGTTTTTACAGGTGTGGAGGAAGCTGAGATCTAACTACCCAGGCGTCCACTACCCAGGTGTCCACTACCTTCCACGCTTCAAACACGCCAAGGGCCCGATAGAGACCCACAGAGTGAACCAATGAGCCAGTCATGGCAGAGAGTGCTGAATTCCACTGGCCTTGCAGAACTGAGGAACAACTTTGTCCTCACTCATGTAACCCTCAATACTTGGAACTCAGAATAGCAGCTTCCAATAACAGGCAACATTGTAAAAACTTACTGAATTGTCAGAGGAAACTGTTGAAAAGACTTTAGGGGGGCTGGAGAGATGGCTCAGTGGTTAAGAGCACTGCTTGCTCTT
>LOEQ01000183.1:661616-673032 GCA_001685075.1 Bramus lutescens | reverse complement strand
AGCCTGTCCTGGAACTAGCTCTTGTAGACCAGGCTGACCTTGAACTCACAGAGACCCACCTGCCTCTGCCTCCTGAGTGCTGGGATTAAAGGTGGGCCCACCACCACCCGACTGCTTTTGCAGGGGATCATATGAGTCACATATAGTGATTCACAACCACCTGCAATTTTATTCTAGGGGATCTGATGCCCTCTTTCATCTTCTGTGGGTACCAGTTGTACACACAGACATACATGGAGGCAAAACACCCATAAAGTAAAAAAATTAAATAAATAAACTTAAAAAAATACTTTTTTTTGTGGAACCTATACCCCCAGAAAGCTGTGGCCTGAGTTCTCTGGAGAAGCTGCATCTGTCTGAAGCCCCTGTGCCCTGCTGACTGGCCGGAAGACTCTGAGGAGCTGGAATGTTGAAGGCCCCAAGGCAAATTTATCTTAGTCTTGTCTTTAGCGTCCTTAAAAGCCTTTAGCTACCAACTTCTAATCTGGCCGAACATCTTGTGGTTGGCAGGTAAATCTTCCAGAATGTTTAAACTTAGGAAACCACAGGCTCCAGCCAAGCCTAAGGCTAAGCACACCATCAGAAAGCTTCTGGTATCCAAGATCTCCCATAGCAGAGATTCCCCAGCTTGGCTGTACCCCACCTACCAAGCGTTCCCCGCAAGGTGCTCCTTAAGTGCCTTTCTTTGTTCTCTGACATAAAGTTCGAGAACCTGTTCCACACAGAACATGACGTGTCTCATCACCCGAACCCGTGTCCTGGGCCATGGGCACTTGTATTTGGCCTAAACTGTCTCCAAGAAGAAGAGCAGTGTTTTGTGTCAACAAAGCCGTTGCTAACACTGTAGTTAGAGCATTAGGAGACCAGAGAAGGGGGTAGTCTTTAGGACTCACGAGTTAGGGTAAACTAAAGATGGACATTTTGATCTTGAGAAGCCCAACTCCATCTTGCCATGATAAATACGGATATTTGGAAAGAGGTTTGAGAAACTGCTTCAGGAAATGTTTCTCCTCAGCTCAAACCCTCCTCAGAGTGAGATGCAAACCTCCAGGGAAAGGAGGGTTCACGGTTAGCACGCAGTCAGAAAACACAAACAGGAAACAGCATAAACACAATGGGGGGGACCTGGAGAGCTGCAGGGCCCTCCCAGGGTTTTATGAAGGCCAACCGTGGGTCAGTTTACCCCCAGAGCATGGCCTATGACTGAGTAGGCACCAATCTGTCTTGCATTTCAGGACCTAGGGTAGAAATGGGCTTGGCAGCTGGCAGAATCTGAACTCCCCGAGCAAAGGTGTCCTGTTGGTAAGATTGGGCAAGAAAGTGGGCAATGATAAAACATGGCTGTCATCCAGCACTCAGGAGGTACAGCCTGAAGGACCAATAGAAGTCCTAGACCAGCCTCGCCTATGTAGTGGGTTCAAGGCCAGCCTGTGTCATATCACACACACACATGCACACACGTGCACGCATGGTAGAGCTGAGAGGCTGACGGTGGCTAGCCCCTGAGCCCATCTCAGGAGCAGACTCGAGATTCATTTCTCCAGAGCCTGTCTCTTACTAGCTACACACATGGCCTCTGCTCTCTTTCTTGATTTACTAGTGTACTCTGTTTAGCAGCATCCAGATTTATCATATATGTGTCCTCCCTTGTACCTATCAAGTCATTTGATGACATAAATAATAGTGGCTGTAACTAATATTCTGAACAGTGTTCCCAGGCCTTGCTCACAATAGCCAGGCGCTCAGGCGCGGAGCCACGGTCCATACATCTATCTCCTTTCACCGCAGAAAGCAGCATTTAGAGAGAGCAGAGGCTTGGGAAGGGGAGGCTTTCCACAGTAAGTGACGTAAGTGGCGACTCCTGGTCAAACCCTGTCTGTGTCAGAGCTTGCTGGGTGAGTTATTCTAGTGAAGTGCATCTCCTTATACACCCTCATTACACAGGGGCCGCAAAGAACACAGAGGGTTTGTGAAGCTGCGCTTGAGCAGGGAAGGGGAACGTTATTCAACTGCAGCACACCTGGGGCCCAGACAGGAGCCTTGGATTTTAAGTGCATTCAGTGCATTGGGCGGTGGTGGCACACGCCTTTAGTCCCAGCACTTGGGAGGCAGAGGCAGGCAGATCTCTGGGATCTCTGTGCGTTTGAAAGCGAGCCTGATCTACGTGAGTTCCAGGACAGCCAGGGCTACATAGAGACCCTGTCTAAAAAAATACATAAATAAACAAACAAATAAATAACTTGAAAAAGAGAGTACCTGTTGCTCTTGCACAGGACCTGGGTTCCATTCCCAACACCACATGGTGACTCACAAACGCCTATAACTCCAGTTCCAGGGGGGTCTAACGCCCTCTACTGGCCTCATCTGGCACTGCATAAATGTAGCACTCATACACACCTACAGGCAAAACACTCATACGCAGAAAATATACCGAAAATAAATTTAGCTTCAACACATTACATACTTATGCACACATGCTCATACATAACATTCATACAAAGACACAGCCACACCCACTCATTCACAAACACACAAGTCCACACACAACGGCACACACTCATAGACACTTACACACTTCACGTAGACTTATCCTTTCAGCTGCACACGTCAGGGTCTTAGCTGCGTGTGCCCTCACTCCTCCAGTTACCTGGGTGATGTCATCTTGAATGTCATTGTTGTCACCAGAACAAAACTTGGAGCCTCCTTAAAGACCCTACACGCTCCTTTGTAGCTCTTTCTGCATGCCAACTAGGCATTCAAAGTCTTTCACCATCCTGGGACCTCCAAAGGGCCATACAATAGAGTGCGGTTCGCTGCCATCTTTGGTGTCTCTTGTGGCACTTGACACCCAAGAAAATCTTAGTCGGCCTTGGTTGGGCGAGCAGGTAAGACAGGCGTGGGATGGTGCAGGAGTGGAGTGCGGTGATACAGGCTCCTTATCTGCCTCTGTCTACCAGGGTAGATTAACAGCTATCCTCCCCAGAGAGCTCTGCCCTGCCCACCTCTGCCCACCACTGCCGGAGCTGCCCTGCAGGGGGAACATCACCTCAGCCCTGGCACCCTGTCCGATCCCAGGACTACTTGATACCATCTCAAGGGTCAGCAACCCTGCAATAGATGACCACACCCCGCTCTGCTTCCTACTGTGTGTGGGTGACCTGGAGCCAGGGGTGGCTCTTTCTTACATGTTGTATCCAGAGGTCGTACATCTGGGAACAGGAGTGGAGGGGCCTGGGAAGGAGATGTGGAGGCTGCAGGGCTGGGAGCTCCTCTGTCACCATCTACCCCAGTCCATGGGGCAGTGGGTGGAGGGAGGGGGTGTCATGACAACTGGGAGGGTCTGCCAGGAGCAAGAAACAGCAGTTCCTGCCTTGCCATGGGCAGAAGATAAAAGGGGTGACCGGTGACCCATATCACTCCTTACCTATTGTTAATCCTTCACTCTCGCTTTCCTCCTGAGCCTTGAGGATCACGCTGCTTAGGTGTTCCTGGTGCCTGTGAAGTGGATGTGCACAGAGAGACAGGAGAAACGGGCCTGGTGGTACACACCCGTGATCTCAGCACTCAGAGGAAGGAGACTTGCCCAGAAGTTTAAGGCCAGCCTGGGCTACATAGTGAAAGCCTGTCTCAAAACAAAAGCAAGAGCCACTCATTAGGTAGAAGTGCCTGCTGCCAAGTCAGAAAACCCAAATTCAGTCCCTGGATCCCACATGGTAAAGTGGGAGAATCAGTCCCAGAAGCTAACCCCTCTGCGTGCTCTGTGGCACCCACACGCACTCACACAAACGGTAAAGAAAAAGGACATTTACATGTTAAATAGTATATGCTCATTAGAAAGCTGGAGTTTTAAATTTTTATTTATTTTGGCAAGATTTCTCGGCATAGCCCTGGCTGTTCTAGAACTCACTCTGTAGACCAGGCTGGCCTCAGACTCTCAGAGATCTACCTGCCTCTGCCTTCCAAGTGCTAGAATTAAAGGTGTGCACCACCCCCGCCCACCAATTATTTTATTTTATTAAAACAAAGGTCAAGAAAATCTCTGAAGCCCTGTCAGAGCTCAAACCTGGCTTGCCCTCCACACAAAGATACTCCCTGAGGCTACCCTTTCTGAACAACATCTAAACTGACCCAGGATTTGCCTGCCTGTGGTCTCCCAGTGCTGACAGCCCAAAACAGGTTCAGAGATCTAGGTGCTCCTGTGGCCTCTGGTGTTCTAGGAGGTTCTATCACTGCGGGGCACCTCCTGGCCACCCTGTCACTGCAGGGTACCACCCGGCCGTCCATCACCGCGGGGCACCATCTAACCGGCAGAAAGGATCCCGAGTGTGGTCCTGGGTGGAGACTCTGATTCACAAACTGCTCCCATGTCCAGACCTCAGGATGGAAGTCACAGTCACTCCTCAGAAGAGGAGGTCACCCCTCCTTTGTGTTGTGTGGCCCCCTTCACTCCCAACACAGGCCACCTTACTTGTTCCAGAATAGCTCCTCTGTTTGAAAGGCCGACGTAAAGACAAGGTTCAGTGCCTCCCCAGGAAGTTCCCATGACTAAAACCTGGCCTTTGTTCTTGTGTAAACAGCCAGTACAGTGTCCTGCTCTCTCCTGTGCACACCCTCCTCCTCTCCAAACAGATGTGTCTATCCTACTGTGGTCAGCAGCTAGCCCTGTATGACCGCCAGGTGTGGACCCTGGGCGGCCCCGTGCTCATCTGGGTCAAGGCTCTGTGGGGGTTTTTACAGTCACAGAGAAGACCTCATGCCGTGCTGGTAAATCATCCTGTGGGGGAGAAGGAGACCCCTGATTCATAGAGGTTACCAATCCCTGTTGTATAAACACATCCACCGACCAGCTAGTCTGAGCTGGCTCCCACTTGGCAAAATAAGTAACAAACCTCTTGGAAGTGAAGGGGGGGAAGGGTCCTCAGGCCCTGCTCCGTGAACTTCAGGCTGGGGAGCTGATATATTCAGTAAAGTATGAGGACCACGGTTCAATCCCAGAACCCACAGAAACAGCCCAGCCAGGTGTGAGAAGCATGCACCTTTAACCCAAGCTCTGGGAAGATAAAGACAAAAGGATCCTTTGGGCTCACTGGCCAGGCAGCCTCACCTTATCTGTGAGTCCTGGGTCCCCATGAGAGACCCTGTCTCACACCTGAGTTGACTTCTGACCTCCACCACTACACGCACGCACACGTGTGTATGCATACACACATACACACACACACACGTGTGAACTTTGAGGACACAGGAAAGCTCTAGCTTGAATAACTGAGACTCTAGGCAGGTTCCAGTTGCCTCCTCTGCCAAATCGGGTTGACGGAACCACCTGTAGGATTGTTGAGGACAACAGCAAAGACTAATCAGACAGTTCAGGTGCTGTGAGTGCCCAGCCCTTTCTAAGCTACCTGGACTGTTAAGTAACTACATTTCAAAAAGGCTAACAGAAGAGTCTGACCTTGGCCCTGGCACAGTGGCAGAGAGACCTCTTTAAGATGCAGAGATGTGTTTTTTAAAGACAGGATCCTCCGCCACCTGAGTGTTGGGATTACTGGCATGAGCTACTGTGCCTACTTTTCATTTTTCTATGCACAGACTTTTTCTTCCAAGGTTGTTCCCTCATCCTCCTTCTAAGAAGTAGAATTCATGAAACACTTCTTTCCCCTGGCTCAGTGACTCAACAGATGGAGGCGCCTGGCACCAAGTCTGATGACTTCAGTTCAGTCCTCAGCACACGCATGATGGGAGGCAAGAAGTACCTCCCACAGGCTGCCCTTTGTGCTCTACTTGATCCTGGACACACACACACACATACAGACACACACGCACGCACACACACACACACACACACAGAGCCCTGGAGCCATCCTCCCGCTTCCACCTCCCCAGTGTTGAAATTACAGACTTATGCCACGGGTCCAGTTTAGACTGTTTGCAATTGTGGTTGATGTGGCCTGGCTTCACTCTTCTTGGGGATGATACACAGAAGGAGAAACTATGTCCAAAAACTATGTGCTTCATGCCACAGGCAGAGGCAGGGTGTTGGCTTGCCCAAGGCCCTGACTCCTGCCAGGCGGAGCACTAAAATCTCTCTGCATACCCTGAATGCCACAGCATCAAACCAAGGCCTGTCATGGGTAACAAGCAACACATGGATTTCTGGCATTCTCTGGAGAGCACTGCAGCTCAGGTCAGACACCCAGGAGAACCTTCCAGCAACAGAACACCATACAAGGAAGCCAAAGCTTCATCTCACAGGCCGCGGTTGGGGAGGAGGACTCAGAAAGGTCAGAACTTTCCTTGCTCACCAAGAGGGAATCTCTGTCCTGGTACATCAAGTCACAGAAGGCAGAGTTGCAGGGAGATCTGGAGCCTGCTGCAAAGAGTTTTTGGTGACCTAAGAAAGTATCTGAGACTTCTATGTAAAAGAGCTTTGGGTCAAAGTGAATGAGGACCAGGGCTGGGGACACTCAGTAGGTAGACTGTGCAGTTGGGATGCAGGGAGCCCTGATACCACATAAGATGCCCACCTGTAATGCCAGCAGCTGGGTGGGCAAAGTGGTGCACATCTGTAATGCCAACAGCTGGGTTGCATGGTGGTACACATCTGTAATGCCAGCACCTGGGAGGGCATGGTGGTACACATCTGTAATGCCAACTCCTGGGAGGGCATGCTGGTGCACATCTGTAATGCCAGCTCCTGGGAGGGCATGGTGGTGCACATCTGTAATACCAGGACCTGGGTGGGCATGGTGGTGCACATCTGTAATACCAGCTCCTGGGAGGTAGAGGCAGAAGGATCAGGGGTTCAGAATCATCATCAGACAGATAAGGAGTTTGAGGCCAGCCTGGGCCATGTGAGACCTTATCTCCAGAGAAAGTTAGACCCATCTGGGCCATCTGGGATGCTTTCCGACTGCTTGATCCACTCAGCTGTTTTACTTTGCTGAGTGTCCAACATGCTTGTGTGTGTTCAGTCGCTGTTCTTACTGAGCATGGTCCACGTGTGTAACATCGAGCAACTGGGGAGACAATGACAAGGAAAAACAAGGCTGCGACCTTTTTTATGTCAGAGGTGCTCCTTAAATGGCAGCTCACATCTGCAAGTCTGGCATTCAAGAGTCAGAGGCAGGAGGATCGCTGCAAGCTTGAGGTCAGTCTGGGCTACACAGTGAGTTCTAGGCCACACAGAGTGACAGAGCCATATCCTGTCTCAAAAGAAAACTCTAGGAACAGAAAACAAAACAAGCATTTAGTGCTGAGGCAATTGGATAAAGGCACAGACCTGACATCACCCCACAGGCAACACCCTACAGTAGTCAAAGACACTTGCTGCTTTTGCAGAAGACCTAGACTTGGTTCCCAGAACCCATATGTCTGCTCACACCCGTATGTAATTCCAGTCCTCTTCTGGGCACTGCATGCATGTACAGATGCTGGTACATACACTCACAGGCAAAAATAAGAAAGAAACAAGGGAAGGAAGGAAGGAAGGAAGGAAGGAAGGAAGGAAGGAAGGAAAAAAGAAAGAAGGAAGGAAAGAAGAAAGAATCCTTACAATTCAATAAAAAATACAAATACCTCTGTTTAACTATTTATTGTTTGTTTGTGAGAATGGGTCTCAAGTAGCCCAGGGTAGCCTTGAACTTACTATGTAGCTAAGTCTGTCTTTGAACTTCTCATCCTCCTGCCTCTACTTCTTAAGCACTAAGATAACAGGTGTATGTCACCTGGCTCAAATGTATTAATTTACAAATGGACAAGCTGAACATTATGCTACTGCCTACCATCCAACTACTTGTGAGACTGAGCTAGAGAGGATCACAAGTTATAGATCAACCTGGGCTACATTCTGAGACCAGGGGTGGGGAAAAGGAGGACATCCCACATTGCTGATGGGAATTCTAAGTAGTGAACCCTAAAAACTAGTATTTCCTCAAAAAGCTGAACCTGAAATTACCATGTGACCTAAGATGACCTAGAAATGTCACTCCTCCTCCCAAGAGAAGCAAAAACACTTCACTCAAAGTGTGTCAGAACGCCCAGAGCAGCGTTCTTTCACGGTTACGAAAATGTGGGCGTCATACGGTACATCAAGGCAGGGAAGGCAGGGTGGCAGAATCATGAGGTGGGTGGTCGTGCTATATCTGTCTGTAGTCAGGAAGCCGAGGCTTTCCGATGCGCTGCTCAATTTCTCTTCCTCTTTCCGTCCAGAACCAGCACACGGGCGGGTTCACTTTCAGGGTGTATCCCTTCTCACCGAGCCCTTCCTGGAAACGCCGTCCTAAGTCACACTCAGAGGTGTGTTCCACAATCATGTTAACCCAGGCAAGCCGACCGTGAAGATGAGCCATCACCCAAAGTAAATGGCCAGAAGATGGATGGATGGACGGACGGANGGTGGATGGATGGATGGGTGGATGGGTGGATGGATGGGTGGAGGGAGGGAGATGTGGCAGAGCCAGGAGAGAAAATGGGTGCACACTTGAACACGGATGAACCCTGAAACACCCTGAATACACAGGTCTGTAGAGACAAAGGGGGTGCCAGGGACTCGAGAGGAAAGACTTGTGAAAACTGCCTGTGACTCTAAGGCGTTTTTGTCTATGCAATTCAGGCTGGCCTCCAATTCAGAGCAATCCTCCTGCCTCAGCTTCCCAAGTGCCTGGATTGCAGGCTTGTGCCATCACACTGAGCTCTGAATATGGTCTTTTGTGGGTAACAAAAATGTTCTAAAACCAATCGTGGCAATGGCTACACTACTCCGTGAATATTTTAAATTTTCATTTAACCCCTAAAAGGGCAAACTGGCAAATGGAAAGATGGCTCAGGAGGTGACAGTGCCTGCTGCTCTTCGGGGTACCTGAGTTCAGTTCTCAGCACCCACACCGGACAGCTTACAAGAACCTGTGCTCCAGGGGATCCAGTGCCCCCTTCTGGCACCGGCACATGTGTGGACATCAGAGAAACACATACACACACATAAATAAAAGTGAAAGAAATTTCTAAAAAAGACACAAGTAAACAAGAGAGCAAATTGTCTGTCACGATGACAGCGGTCATCCCAGCACCTGAAGGCTGAAGCAGGAGGCTCACAAGTCCAAGGCCTGCCTGAGCCTAGTGAGATCTCACCTCAACATAGAGTTTAAAAGGTGGCGCTGGATAGACGGCTCAGTGGTTATGAGCACTGGCGGCTCTTGTAGAGGACCAGAGTTTGATTCCTGGCACCCACATGGCAGCTCACAACCGTTAACACTAGGGGACCTGAGACCCTCTCTGACCTCTCTAGGCACCAGCCACACGTGTGGTGCACACACATATGCAGGCAAGATACGCATAAAATAAAATAAATATTTTAGGTTAAAAAATGAGTGTGGGTGTAGCTCATTGGCAGAGCTCTGGTCGAGCCTATTCAGGGTCCTGTGCGGGGAGTTGTGACGGCTGGAAAGGGGGCTGCAAGGGTTGCACACAGTGAGTACAGATGCAATACCGCTTGTGTTTACCCATCCTTTGCTGCATTGAAAGCGTGGCTGGAATGTCGGCTGACACCTGTAGTACTACCACTCAGGAAGCAGAGGCAGGAGCATTGCTGCAAGCTTGAGGCCAGCCTGGGCTACAGAGTAACTCTTTGTCTCAAAAAANAAAGAAAGTAACTAAAAATATCTGCCTCTTCCCTCTGACCATCACTGTGAGGACCCTAGGAGATGGAATTAGAAGGGAGGGCCAGGGTGAGGGAACCGGTTGTAACCAGACCTAGGGACCAGCTTGGAGCCCAAAGAGGGGAGGGGCACAGTTTAGCTTTCTGTCTGATTAAAGCATCTATTGCTTAGTGTCTGAAAT
The DNA here is from genome assembly GCA_001685075.1 of Bramus lutescens. Classification (NCBI taxonomy): domain Eukaryota; kingdom Metazoa; phylum Chordata; class Mammalia; order Rodentia; family Cricetidae; genus Bramus; species Bramus lutescens. The sequence goes on along the minus strand of LOEQ01000183.1, from coordinate 663,198 downwards.
TCCAGAAGTGAAGTTATTCAGGAGCCGCGCTCGGCTCTGTGGAGGATTCAGTGCCCGCCTTCTATTCTTGGCCTGTGTTTACCTTCAGTGTGTGTGTCTTTTTCCAGACATCCCTGGCTTTGCTTACCTTTCCTCCCATCCACTCCCAATTTACTTGAGTCTATTAGTCACAGAAATCTTCTGTGATGAAGAAATGGCCCTCTCGTGCTGAGGGTTCCTGCCCCCTCACCCAGGACCCCCTGAGCTCCCCTTGGCCATTGAAACTGATTTCCCGCAGTGAAACCTTCCTTGGAGTGATTCCTACCTTTGCAAACTGAGAGGCCTCTCCTCCAGGTCAGAGCCCCAGCTAGCCGGAAGTCTATTTCCTGGTCTCCTGAACCACAGAACCCTGGCTGAAATCCAGACAGCTGACGTCACCCGTCCAGATGGCGGAAACCATTGCTCAACAAAAGGAAATTGATGCCAGCACCTTACTTCTCTGTGACCCTCTCCCTCTCTCTCCAACCCCAGAACAGCATTTTCTTGGGAAGCTGAGCAGTTGGCCCAAGAGCTCTGGCCCATGAAGTATGTGGAGATCAAGTCTGGCTGTGTCATGTCGTAAGGCTGAGCACTGGACAGGGTCAGAAGATGTAAGTCTGAAGAGCTCTGCCACCAGGCTCTGACCTTTGGCAAATCACTACAATTCTTTTGGTAATATTTTTTCAACTCTGAGTAATCATGCCCTCTTTGCAGGAGCTATAGTTGCAAGGCTGGAGTGATGTCATCTGTGTCAACGCTTCATAGCCTGAAGTAGATGGCAGAGCAAAGTCCTGCCTATGAGGAGCCGGACCTAAGGAGGCAGGAGAGAGAGTGGAGGTACTCCTGAGCCAGGCAGCCTGCTCCGTGTGAAGAGAGAGCTTGCCCATAGCCAGCTCTGCAGCTGGGAGGCATTATTTGACATTCCTGTGCCCAGTTACCAAATGGTCAGAATGAGCCCACTGTGGTGGCATGCACAGTAGCTGCGTGGAGACAGAAGAAGCATGAACTGGAAGCCAGTTCGGACTGGAGAGGTGGTTCAGACAGTCAGTGCCGGCCACACAAGCATGATGACCCGAGTTCAGATGCCCAGCATCCACATACAAAGCTGAATGTGACAGCGCATACCTATGACCCCAGCGCAGGGGAAGCTGAGATGGGGGATCCCTGAAGTTCACTGACCAGCCTGTCTAGCCAAATCAGTGAACTCCAGATTCCATGAGAGACCTTGCTTTAGGAAAGTGACAGGAAAAGACACTTAATATCAACCTCCAGCCTACACACACACACACGCACACACACAGATACACACACACATGTGCGCATGTACAGGCACACACACACATGCACCACACAGATACACACACATGCGTGCACACACACACACACACATATACAGGTAGAAATGTTTAAAAAAAATAACACTTGCTGTTCCAGATTTGGTGGCACATGCCTTTGATCCTAATACTCTGGACACAGAACCAAACAGATCTCTGTGAGTTCCTAGGTCATCCAGAAGAAAGAAAGAGAGAGAGAGAGAGAGAGAGAGAGAGAGAGAGAGAGAGAG
>LOEQ01000183.1:628924-641889 GCA_001685075.1 Bramus lutescens | reverse complement strand
AGTGCATGTGATGTGGCTTCCGTTTGTCTTCTGCTAGTTTGTTTATCCTCATAGATCACTGATGCTGCTGGCCTTTGCTCAGGCAGGGAAACCGCTTCTGTGCAGTAGGTGGTGCCTACCACAGAGACTCATAGCTAAAAGGAAGAAAACAATCAGCCGTCTATATTACCCACTCCAAGCCTTAAGAAACACTGTGGAAGAGGGGCGGGGAGAATGTGTGAGCCAGAGGAAGGGCTGGGATGTTAGGTAGCTATGTCCACTGAGCTGAAACATTCCTTCCTGAGAAGAGGAAGGAAGAAGGGAGGTTAGGAAAGTTACAGGATTCTCCTCCGCCCAAGGTTAGGAAAACAGTGAGCAATTGCTGGGGGCTGGAGGGCAGGGTTCGGGGCTCTTTCCTCTGAAACTGAGCAAACCCTCAGAGATGCAGCTCTCTTGAGCTGCCACCCGTAGTGATGTAAACAACCCTTGTCAATTGGTTGGTCACTTGGTTACACATGATCCCCAAAGGCAGAAACTGTGCCAAGCAGGGCTGGTTTATGCAGACTTCCTACTCTGATGCAGAGAAACCAACAGCTACCTGGATTTACTAGACACACACACTGGGGATGAGGAAGGCAATCACAAATTCCCAGACCTATTTTCTTCCTTTTTTTTTTTTATTAGAAAAGAAACCTTGGGGATAAATAAAAGCATCACACAACAAAATTAAACAGATTCAAAGACTATACAACTTAATGAACATGTACACAGTTAAGAGTTAGCATTCAGAACGGAAGCTGTGGTGTTCCCCACTACTGCTTTCACTTGTTTGTTTGTTTGTTTGAGACCTGGAGCTCATTCTGTACCAGGCTGACCTTGAACTCACAGAGATCCACCTGTCTAGGCCTCCAGAGTGCTGGGATTAAAGGCATGTGCCACCACACCCAGCTCCATCTTCACTTTCAATATCAAATATATTTTATGAACCTATCTACTATCAAAACAAAAAGTCCATGACTGAGTTAGAACTAGATAAACAATTTTGTACTCTCTCTATCTCTGGCTTCTTCTCTAGTAGTTCCTGCTCAGCTATGGAAGCCTGTCCATAGCTTTTTCTGTGGGGTAACCAGAAACTTGTACTTGAGGGACCCCTTCACATTCTCTAGACACATTCCATCTCAGGCTTGGGAGTGAAACCCTGACACAGCCATTTGCATATGACATGCTGTTATGCTCAAATCCGCCAAGTCCCTACACAAGGAAACAGAGTCCCATAAGTAAAAGCAAAGAGCCTTTATTTTTAAATCAAGTTTGCAAACTCGGTCTCTCCATATGTCCAATGTATTGGAATAACTGGAAAGCCCCGATCTCAATTAGAATTGGGTTTTTATAGTAGTAAAGGTGGGGGTGAGGGGTCTCTGAGGCTCAGGACCCCTGATTGGCTGACATTTTCTAGGGGTGTCCTGGTGAGGTGCCCTGGCAGGTCATCCTATCTACCATGGTTGGAATGTTAGGCATTTCCTTTGAAATGTGTGCTCCTGGGCGGTGGTCCAGGTAATCTCATTTCCTGCTACCAGGTATTGCTTCAGGGTAAACTACTGAGACTTAAATTAAATTTATTGAGGGCCAAGTTCTACTCTGGCAGGTGATAATGGTTGGAAATAAAGAACTTCCNCAATTAGAATTGGGTTTTTATAGTAGTAAAGGTGGGGGTGAGGGGTCTCTGAGGCTCAGGACCCCTGATTGGCTGACATTTTCTAGGGGTGTCCTGGTGAGGTGCCCTGGCAGGTCATCCTATCTACCATGGTTGGAATGTTAGGCATTTCCTTTGAAATGTGTGCTCCTGGGCGGTGGTCCAGGTAATCTCATTTCCTGCTACCAGGTATTGCTTCAGGGTAAACTACTGAGACTTAAATTAAATTTATTGAGGGCCAAGTTCTACTCTGGCAGGTGATAATGGTTGGAAATAAAGAACTTCCTTTGGGTGACCTGTCCATACGTAGCTTATCATGGCTGGCTCCCACATTTGTGACCAGGAAACCCTCAGAAAAGAGCTGTGGAGCTCTTGTGTGAGGTCCCCCAACATCTGCTGCTCCTTGGGAGGAACATACTTTGCATCCTCTTGTAGACCCAGGTCATCTTCTTTGACTTCATCCTTCTTTCATTCCCTGCCCCTGGCTGCTTTCTCTTGCCGTTCTCACCTCTTGCTTGTGCCTGGCCTGATGATTCCTTAGTCCGTGGCTCCACAGATCAAACAGAGACCAGGGCAAGTAAGAGAACCTCTTGCCTCGGGACACTGAAATGACTGCATGCCTGCTCCTTGCCTGGAAGTGGGACCATCGCATATTGAATTATATTTTTCATCCATGTCCATCAGAGGGCTCCACATAGGCTTCTTCTCAGGAAATGAACTTATCTTGATCCTCCTGATTTTTGCTTTACTTTCATAAAAGGGGTGTAACTCAGTGGAAGAGCACCTGCCTGCCATGCTTAAGGCTTTGGACTCAATCCCCAGCATTATGAAAACAAACAAACAAAAGTACATAGTGTTCTCTAGTGCGGCTGTGGGTTCTCCAGTGTGTGCCTGAGTTTCCACTGCGCTGCTGGCCCTTTGCTTTGTGTGCATTTCACCTATGCAACAACTAAAAATGAGAAGAAGGCACGAAGTTCCATAAATAAAGTCAGAGACTGATAAAACATTCAGATGAATAAGAAGGTAATGATCCCATGCATCATAAATGAGTTGCCATGGAGTTTCCCAGTGAGGGACCGAGTATCTGGAAAGTAGCAGGGATTATAGGAATTTTAATAAAATGATCAATAATGTATTGAAATGCTGTGAATCAGACTTTGGAGAATAGACTTTAAAAGCCTCGTGGAGTTTTAAATAGCCCTAGAAGAATCGGATCCCCCCCCAAGGCATGATGTAGCTTTCTGCTCTGTCCCACCCAACACGGGAACAGTCGAAGTAGACGTGACCTTCAAGCATGCTGGGATTGAGTATCTTGAAAGGACAAGGCTAGAAGAGAGCCATCAAATACAGATAGAATGTGGAGCAGGTAGAATTTGTCGTAAGCCTCCACATTGGAGGCCATCTGTTGGGGTCCAGCCTCGACAGAGTTTGCACGTTCCTGTGTAAGAGTGTGAAGATCAGAATTATTAAGCAAGGGCTGGAGAGATGGCTCAGAGGTTGAAAGCGTTGCCTGCTCTTCTGGAGGTCCTGGGTTCATTTTCTAGCAGACAGATGTTGGCTCACAACCATCTGTAATGGGGTCTGGTGCTCTCTTCTGGCCTGCAGGCATACACACAGACAGAATATTGTATACATAATAAATTTTAAAAAATTAAAAAAAAGAATTATTAAGCAAAAGGAACAGAGAGATGGGAGAAATAAAAGACAGAAACCCAGGCCAGCACTGGGAGGGAAATTCAGTGAATACTGAACCACTCGTGGGTTGTTTTCCGCCTGCTTACATACTTCACTCCAAAANCTTCACTCCAAAAGGGGGGGGGGCAACAGACTTCATTAACATGATATAAGGAATGGACCAAGTATCCTGCAGGCAGCCACTCCCTAGAACCTCCTGCCAATCTCCTTTGAAGGAGCAGGAATAGCAAGGTGGAGCCGATCCACACTCTACTCAAAATACTAATTAACCACACCCTAGGTCAGGATCTTTTGTTTGGAACCACACCTGTTGTCAACAACTCTGAAAGTAAAAATAAGCTTGGACTCTCTGACCTTTAGTCAAGGTAGAACAGGTTCCCCCATCTGTGGGCGCCTACTAAAATTAATTTTATTGATGCGTTTTTATTTAACCTCAATCCACAGCATTTCCTTTCAATATTGTTATAAGCAAATGTTAATGAGAGATTTTCTATTCTGCTCTTTCCTGTTAAGCCTTCAGCGCCTGGTGTGGGCTACACTCTCACACCACATCCTGTTTGCCCTAGCAGTGAGTGGCTAGTGGCCGCTGCATTGGATCATGTAGATTTAAAGGGAAACACCATGAAGAAGAAGGACTTTAAGTACCAAGGATAAGAAATAAAAAGAGTGGGGCAATGGTGGCGCACACCTTTAATCAGCTGTATAGGAGACAGGAAAGCAGGAAAGCTTGGGAATGGGCAGGAACAATGGGTGGAGGGTGGTTGAGTGTAAGCAGCCACATCAGCTAGCTCACAACCTGCAACTCCAGTTCCAAGAGATATGATGCCTTCCTGCTTCTTCAGGAACATGCACTCATGTCCTGTGAGCTCACATGCACACAAGCACAATTATAAAAGGAGTCTTTAGAAACCTTTTCGAAAAAAGAGAGCACAAAAGGATGTTGATTTGGCAGCTCAATTCTGCACGAACCATTCAAGAAACAAATTGACTGCCAAGGGTATATGTAGGGCAAGTTTCCAGAAAGTCTTAATCTTGGGGTACAAGGGTTTGTCGCCAATTGAGAGAACAGATGACTGCAGTCCCAGTCTGAAACCAGTGGAGGTGGGGGAGCTGTGACAATATGGCTGATGCAGGCAGATCTCTCTGTCTTTGGCCATAAGAGAGAAGTCATGAACTTGGACTGAGGATAAAATGACAAGGTAAGACCAGGGTGACCCCACCCAAGGTGACACATAGCTTCAAAGCTACTGTCAGAGCCTGGACATCCGCTGTGCCCCTGATTTGCTGAATACTCACTGTTAACTTCCCAATCCCTCGGAGCCCAGTCTTTGTGGTGGTTTGAATAAGAATGGCCTCCGTAGGCTTATAGATTTGAATGCTTGGTCATTATGGAGTGGTGCTATTTGACAAGGATCAGGAGGTATGGCTTTGTTGGAGGAAGTGTGTCACTGAGGGGTAGGCTTTAAGGCTTCAGAAGCTCAAGCCAGGCCCAGAGACACTGCCCATTCTCTTCCTGCTGCCTGCAGATCCAGATGGCGGAATCTCAGCTCCTCCTCAAGCACCATGTCTGCCTGCACGCCACCATGCTTCTCACCATAACAATAATGGCCTAAACCACTGAACCTGTGAGCCAGCCCCAATGAAATGTTTTCCTTTATAAAAGTTGCCATGGTCATGGTCTCTTCACAGCAACAGAACTCTAACTAAGACAGTCTTTACTTCTAGCCTGATAATTCTTCCCCTCTGGGTGTTCTCTACCCCCCAAATCTCAGATTCACTCTTACTTTACTCGGTTCTGCTCAACCATAGCCCCCGGTTTTTTGTACTCTCCAGTCCTACAATTCTGCTTTGTTTTTCTCACCAGCCCTTAATATCACCCAGCACTGGAGAGATTCTGCTGTTGTGTGTTCTGTGCCCCCTATAGCATAGACTCCAAGAGGGCAGGGGCTTTGTCTTCTTGGCTCTCTAGTGTGCGTTATTACACTGCCTGGCACCTATCAGGGACTCTGCAACCATTTGATGAATGAATAAAGGAATAAGATCAACTCTCTGAGTTTTGAGGATTAAATTGGTTGATAAGTAAACCTCTGAGGAGAAGTGCTTGGCCCGTGGTGAGCCCTCTGTCAGTGTTTGTGCAGCTTCCATGGTTCAACATTTCTTCTGAGGGGACATCGTTTCCGTCTCAAAGCAATGGATTTCTGGAGAGCTTGGTGGAAGAAGCAGGCTGCTCACAGCTGCCTGGGTACAAAGACAATGTAACCTTCTTTTCTGTCTGCACAGCCACGGAGCCTGCTCACTCTTAAACCGGAAACAACTCGCCTGAGAATCCCTGGACGTATTTGATATCCAAGCTGGCCTGGACTTTTTAAAGAGTGTCTGTGGCTGTTCTGCGGATATACAGATATGTGGAGGGAGGCTTTCCTTCCCAGGTGGCCACGTTCTGATCATCCAGGAGAGCTTCTCGTGGGAGTGCGCGGTGCTACCTGCAGAGCAGAGAGGAGCCACTGTGTGACCCCAAAGCCACAGCAAGGAGTTGCTCACATGAAATCAATGCCTAAGGCCACCGTTGCTATCTCAGCGCTGGGACAAGATTTTAATCTGTGATGTCAGTATCCAGAAGGAAATATCAGGGTCTACAGAGTTGAGTGTTGAAACTCTAGGGAGACTTCTTGTTGAATGATTTTTTTTTTTTTAAAAAACAGTAACTGCTGCTTTGGTTTTATTTCTCGTGCTATGATAAAATAGCCCAGCAAAAACCAACTTAGGGGAGAAAGGGTTTATTTTCACTCCTGGTTCCAGGTCACCTCTGTCACAGCAGGAAAGCAAAGGCAGCCAGAACACAAAACCACCGCCCACACCATCTCCGTGATCAAGAGCAGAGAGATTATGTGCCTGTATGGGCTGACTCCTTTTCGCTCACTCCAGGGTCCATCCTGAATGATGTGGTTTCCATTCAGGGTGGGTCTTTCTACCTCGAGAACGCCGTTAAGAAAATCCCATACAGGTGCTCCCACAGGCCAACACCATCTAGACGATTCCTCACTGAGACCCCCTTCCCCAGGTGATTCTTGACTAGGTCCCATGGACAGTTAAAATTAAGCATCAAAGCTGCTTAAATCTACAGGTCACGAAGAGCAGGAGAAGATTTTTATGCTTGCCTGTAGGCCCATATTTCTACAGGGTATGGCAGCCAGGCTCTCAAGCCATAGTTCACACCTGAYGTGGTCACTTAGCCTTCCAGACAGCCTGTCGCTACCCTAACAAAGGGTCAGGATCTGCTCCTCCTTTGTAATTTGGAGGATGCCTGGGATAGAGATGCTAATTCAGGCTTATGTGACAGAGCAGTAAGATAGGGAGACAAAATGGGCATAGAAAGGTGTGTGTAGTCAAAGGTATGGACGTGACTAAAGCCATTCACCTGGTTACCTAGGAAACAGAATGCTAATGAATTTCCACCTCAGTTTACGTTTTGGTATAAAGGCTGTTTGGAGATTAAAAGAGAGGAATTTTTCAGGATGTGAACTCAGGATTTAATGAGAGATCACTGAGAATCTCCCTCCCAATGAAACCATGTGAGTTGTGTCTTTATTCCCACTCCTTCACGCCGGTCCAGAGAGATTATGTTGGGGTCTGGTCTAGAGAAATAATTTAGGGTTCAGGCTGGCACCAGACCCCTATACTTGCCTCATGCATTTTAAAGAACAAACTCAAAGAAATCCTGCCCTCCAAATCCTGTAAGATATGTTAGCCTGCCCCTAAGCAAGTACCACCCAAGTCTTATTGGAAGCCACCCTCAGCGTCAGCTGCAACCTCAGGACCCAGGTAAGAACTCACAGAGGGATTAGTGGCTGGCACTGAGGGATTCTAATTCATTAACTGCAGAGTTAAAAATATGGTGGTGATCAACTTTTCAAAATGAAAAAGTTAAAAACTGAATTGCACTAATGTCGTGAATAAAATAAAGGATAAAAATGGGGCTGTTGTAAAGACATGTTGTTGTTGTTGTTGACACAAGGTTTCACTGTGTATCCCAACGGACCTGAAACTCACTACATAGACCAGGCTGTCCTTAGTTTACAGAGATCTGCCTACCTCTTATTTTATGTGGACGGGGGTTTTGCTTGCATGTGTATCTGTGTGGCCAAGAGAGAGCATTGTGATCAGAGGTACAGACAGCTGTGAGCCACTATGTGGGTGAAATTTTTCAAACTTAAAAACAAACACATAATGTGTGTGTTCAGTCCTGCTTGCATCTGAATTTTCTTGCACTTTTTTCTGTTTTCCAGGTCCTATTGCTAGTGCTCTTTGCTCATCTACATCTCCATTGTTCTCACTGACTCCCTCAGATGCATTTACCCGTGTGCATAGTGTCTGTGTGTACATGAGGTGCGCATGCCTGTGAGGGCAGAAGGTATCCAGAAGAGGGCGCTAGGTATCCCCTCTACCACTCTTCTGTTCCTTTCTCCCTAAACTTGGAACTCACTCTTGACTAGGCTGGAAATCAGCAAGCCATACAACCATCCAGTGTCGTCCCCCCACCCCCACCCCCCAGAAGCTGGGGTTACAGGCCTTTGTGAGATCTGAACTCTAGTCCTCAAGACTACAGAGATAGAACTCCGAATCTGTTACCCATCTCCCCAGCCCGGTGTAATGTGTCACTTACGACGGTTACTGAATCACCCCCTCCTGATCTCCGTCTCAGATCACTTTTGGTCTTCTTTGCTCCTTTTCAGCCAACTTCTAGAAGGCACCTGTGGACTTCCCTGTCTCCCTTTAGCTGCTCTCCCTAGGTTGTGGTCCCTCACATGCTCTCCCTGAGTCACCTGCTTCTCCTGAGCCCACACCTGCTACCGAGTAGTCACGAGACAGCTAGTCTGTGTGCTTACAGGGCCCCTCACACTTGCACTGTCCCCAGCTTAGAGCACCAGCGTCCAGCCCAGCCGCAGCGCTCTTCCTGCCCTCCCATAGGAAATGACGTCACCATCCACCTGGGAAAAGGTACCCAAGACCCCTGCCCTCCTTACTCACACGTTGTCATTCCTCTGGTCCTGTCAGTTCTACCTCCCAGATGTCTCTTGAGCCCACCCATCCTAGTCCCATGCCCCCTCCGGACTGACCAGGAGACCATTGCTGAAGGCAGACACGGAATCTGCCTGCTGCTGACTGGCCTCTCGCTCTCTCGCCCCCTGCTCCTCCACTGTCTCCCACACTGAGCCAGAACACATAGACATTTTGATTATGTGAAGATTTAGAAGCTTTGTACAGACGACATCCATTTACTGAAGCCATCAGGCAAAGCTGGATTTAAAAACAGTGTAAGACTTATAACAAAAAATATACATCTATTTTTCTATATATTCTACCAGGAGCTCTTCAAATTTAATAAGAAAAAGACTAGCAATCTGACAGGAAAAAAAAGATGGCAAAGTGTGTGAAAAGATTGATTTCAGAAAGAGCAACATAAGCCATCAACAGGGAAGATGCTTCTAGCCTGAAGGTCAGAAAAGCACATCTTCAAATAGCAACAAAAGGTTGCTGGTGGCCAATAGCGAAGTGTGAGAATCTAAACCAAAGGGCACAGAGAAAATATGTCTCAGACATCACTAATGGAAATGGGAATTGCAACATCTTTTTTGTACTACAGCTTCTATTAAAACACAAAATTGATTTGTTCTTTGATTCAGCAACCCCATCCCCACTCCTGCATCATCATTTTCTAAATGCAAAGCCCCCACACACACGAATAAAGTTATGTCAATGTTACTGCAGTGAACAAATCCAGAGACAGAAGGGTCCCTTCACAGGCTAGACAGATGCTCAATGGTTGACAGCGCCGGCTCTGCTTGGTTTCCAGCACTCACATGGTGATTCACAACTGTCTGTAACTCTGGGTCCAAGGGAGCCAATGCCTCTTCTGTCCCCCTCAGACACCAGGTATAAGCGGTGCACAGACACACATACAAGCAAACACCGCGCACATCAGTGGGGCGGGGCGCAGGGGAATCTCACTAGTTGTGGCATGCCAACCAGTTTCTATAGACAGAGGCTGCTTGTTTTTTCCTGGCCACCCAGACCTGGAATAATCACACAGAAACTGTATTCATTAAAACACTGCTCAGCCTATTAGCTCAGGCTTCTTATTAACTAACTTTACATCTTACATTAACCCATTCCTATTATTTTGTATTTTATTATGAGGCTTGTGGTTTACTGGTAAGGTTCCAGAGTGCAGGCATCTATCTCCTTTAGCAGCTACATAGTGTCTCTCTGATTCTACCTTCTGCTTGAAATTCCTGCCTTGCTCTATTCTGCCTGCCATAGGCCCAAAGCAGATTCTTCATTAACCAATGATAGCAAACCACATTCACAGCATACAGAGGGGGATCCCACATCAAGTTATGATCTATGAACACCTTAGAATATTGTATAACTAGATCATTTGACTTGGGGGTCATAAGATTATTGATGAGATTAGGGCATGGTAGCTCACACCTTTAATCTCAGCACTCAGGAGGCAGAGGCAGGCAGATCACTTTGAGTTCAAGGCCAGCCTGGTCTACATAATGAGTTCCAGGACAATCAAGGCTGCAAAATGAGACCCTTTCTTTGAAGACACACATATACATGAGACAGGAGAAAGGTAGAGGAAAGGAGCATATACATAAGACCACTTTAATGAAACAATGCACACACATGTATTATATGTGATACACATCTGTCTGTACATTATCAAAGTAATGAGAGATATACCCTAAGGTTTAAGATAAATTGCTTTATTTAGTGTATATGTGTGCAAGTGTATATGAGTCACAGCGTATGTGTAGAGGTCAGAGGACAACTTGGAGGAGTCGGCTCTCTCCTTTCCTGATGTAGGTCCTGGGGATCAAACTCAAGCCATAAGGCTTGGCAGCAGGTGCCCTTACCCACTGAGGCTTTAAAATGCAGTTTATTGAACTAGAAGCTATTATGGGTGCTTATGGGGAGGGTAAGGCATCTAAACAAAAAACAAACAACAAAACTCTGGTAAGACTGGGTGAAAACACACATATGATTGTCCTGCATTCTGGCACAATTACCTGCATGTGCCTATGTGTGATTCATGTTTTAAATACATTTGTTCTCTCTCAAGCACCCTCCTTTAAAAACTGCTTTTTATGTTTTTTGATCTATTTATTTTTTGTGTGCCTATGTAGACATGCATGTGCCCCGATGACCAGAACTAACTTTTTTTGTGGGCTGGAAGGAAGACTTAGCAGTTAAGAGTATTTTCTGCTCTTCCAGAGGACCCAGATTCAGTTTCCAGCACACACATGGCAGTTCCAGGGGATCTGAAGGCCTTTTCTGCCTGCATAGGTACTGTATACACTCATGGACATACATGCAGACAAAACACTCATATACATATATTTTAAAAATTTTTTTAAAAGAGTGTACATGCTCTCTCACACACAATGTCCTGTTTTCTGACTACAGACTCTGGGAGTGGATACATTGAGCTGTCTGGAGAGGAATGGGGTTTTCTAAGGCCTCAGAGGAAAGTTATATCCTGGCTAGTCTTATGTCAACTTGACACACACTCTAGAGTTATCTGAAAGGAGGGAACCTCAATTGAGAAAATTTTTCTATTAGATCTGGCTGTAAGGCATTTTCTTGATTAGTGATTGATGGGGAAGTCCCAGATCCTGGTGGGTGGTGCCATCCCTGGGCTGGTGGTTATGAGTTCTAAGAAAGCAGGCTGAGCAAGCCAAGAGAAACAAGCCAGTTAACTGCACCCTTCTGTGACCTCAGCGTCAGCTCCTGTCTCCAGGTTCCTGCCCTGTTTGACTTCCTGTCCTGATGTTCTTCAATGATGAACTATGATGTGGAAGTGTAAGCCAAATAAACCCTCTCCTCCCCAAGTGTCTTTGGTCATGGTGTTTCATCACAGCAATAGTAACCTTAACAAAGATGGGTCTGTTCTTCTGTCTCACTTGTGTCCCATAAAGTCACAATGGACACTGAATCAGTGAGCCCTGAAACGCTTGGTCCTAAGGAGCGCAGGGTCAGATTCCCAGGTGCCTCTGATCAAAGGAAGTTCATTAGCTAATTCCCACATAGGTCTGTTTTGTGTGTGCTTCTGTTTAAAGATGGGGAATCTTGATTATCCAACCTGATGAGATTTCGAATCACCATGGAAACAAACTTGGGGTATGTTTAAAGAGTATATCCATAAACACTTCATAAAGCAGAAGAAATCTACTCTGAAGATGGGTGGCATCAGCCTGAGGGCTGGGGTCCCAGAATGAATGTCTCTCATTGCTTCCTGACTGTAGTTGCTAAGTGACCAACAGCTTCACGCTCCTGCTGCCATCCAGGCCTTCCCCACCATGATGGACTGTATCCTTAAACTGTGAGACAAAGTAAACCCTTCCTTTTCCTGAATGTTACTCTTGTCGAGTGTTTCGCCATAGAAATGAGAAAAGCAACCAAAACAGACACACTGTTGATTCATTAGTAATGGACTCACAGCCAAGCATACTACATACAGTTAGGGCGGGATAGAGCTTGGCTAACACATATGCTTTTGTAGTAATGTGTGATAACCTTGTCACACTTAGGAACTAGCTGTGCTTCAACATCACATATGGGAACCCTTTAAAACCAAGAAATCAACACAAAAGCCATAAACATGTAAAAAGCATGGTCATAAATTGACTGTAATCTCAATACTTGTTAAGAACAGCTAAAATCAAAGGCAGCACTTTGGTGGGCTCCACCTCAGCTGAGAAGAGTTCCTGGGGCAACTTAGGGCCCTGCTCATGTCTGAGAATGGCTGCTGTGAATACTGATTCAGAAAATACACATAAATGCTATCAAAGAGTCAGATCTCAAGTAGGAATGTGCTGCTCTCCCTCTCCCCTGTCTCTCTCTCTCTCTCTCTCTTTGTGTGTGTATGTGTGTACATACGTACATGTGAATACAGGTACCTGAATAGGCCAGAAGAGGGCATCAGATCCCCTGGAGTTGGAGTTCCAGGCAGTTGTAAGCCATTTGACATGGATGCTGGGAACTGAACTTAGGTTCCACCCTGGAAGACCAGTGTTGTGCCCTTAACCGTTGAGCCACCTCTCTGGCCCCCAGTGTGTGTGGCCTGTTCGTTTTGTTTTGTGACAAGGCCAAGGCCATCTGCATAGCCCAAGATGATTTCTGTACTAATGCTTCTGCCTCAGTCTCTCCATGCTGGGATAGCCACATGTCCAGCTTTGACAGTGTCTATTTCGATGAGTCTGGCTAATACTTTTGTTTGTTCCAGACAGGGTTTCTCTGTGTAGCCCTGGCTGTCCTGGAACTCACTCCATAGACCAGGCTGGCCTTGAACTCAAAGAGACCCGCTTGCCTCTGCCTCCCGAGTGCTGGAATCAAAGGTATGCACCACCACCGCCTGGCTGAGTCTATTTCTTTATTTGGGCACAGGCTGCTGTTCACAATAGCACTGTTGCTTGTCATTGTGACCAGTGTTTTTCTGTTTTTAAAAGGATGCAGGGCTGGAGAGATGGCTCAGAGATTAAGAGCATTGCCTGCTCTCCCAAAGGTCCTGAGTTCAATTCCCAGCAACCAC
>LOEQ01000183.1:594727-614803 GCA_001685075.1 Bramus lutescens | reverse complement strand
ACGGGGGACGGGGGACAGACTATGTCATCGAAGTCCCCTCCCTTCTCCCTCCCTGCCCACTTCTTTTCTACAAATCCGATCTATGCTCTGCACTAGAGGTGCAAAAGTCAGCGGATGTGATCCAGTCCCTCTTTGATGGCATCTTGGACCTCACCGACTGCTAGGGTGGAGCGTGGTCATCAGGCTGCCAGACCTGAGGTGGGAAGAGGCCCAAAGTGCCAGAGTAGCTGCCGGGGACCTCAGCCGGGCTGTGAGGTCAATGGATACGCTACTGTGGGCAGTGACTAAATAGACCCATAGGCCAGTAGAGCAGCNCCACAGGCTAAGAGGGCAGGAGGCTTGGGAAGGGAGCTTTCCTGACTGAGGACCAGGCTGGTAAAGTCTCAGTAGATGGGGACACGAGTGTCATAAAAACTGGAAGACAGGCAAATGCTGGAAGAATTTGGGGTGGGAAGGGCTAAAGGTTCTGGAGGCAGGGTGCAGGCTGTTTGGCTTTGTTAAAGAGAAGTTTTTCAGACTTCCAAGCACCTTGTTACTCCGACAGGAGAATAACAGTAAAGGGTGGTTGAGATCAATCGAGTCCACTTTACCTCTGAAATAATTCATCAGGGTCAGCTGTTGAAGGCATAGGGCAAAGCAGTGGACATTTGGACAGGCAAAGGGGCGAGGAGGGGATCTGGAAGGGGAAGAGCTCCAAGTTCGGACCTAGACCCTGTATCAAAGCTGTGTGCCTTGGGCCACCTTGGAGGACCTCGGCACACTAGACTGTATCAGAAGGATCTCAAGGCAAATGTTCAGCAGAAAGCAAAGGGAACTTGTACATTTACCACAAGACATTGCCTCCCTTCATGGTAAAGGTGAAAGTTAGCCGTTCACAAATCCATTCTGTACAGAAACGAAGGGAACCCTGGTGATCGGGAACTTCTTCCTGGGTTGATCACACATGACCCAAACCACTGAGGAGCCCATTCTCCAACGGGGAAGATGCTCAGGTCAGTAGCTGAAATTCGGATCAACTCCTGGGCACTGAGGGAGATGTGGCCTGATGGCTGCTGTTTTCTGGGTTAAGTCTGAGCCTCTCTGGCCACGGCATAGCGCACAGATCGCGTGCTTTGAGCCGTGGGCAAGCTGTTTAGGCTGCGGACTCTGATTCCCATCTGCAAATTGGGAATCGTGATGTCTGGCTCAGCATGTGAAATGAGAACACGCAGGGGTTCAGTACAGCATCTGCTCCCCACAGCAGCAGCTCTTATGATTCTCTATGATAAGTGGGGAGCAATCAGTGACAGGAAGTTGGGGACATTTGCCTCTAGAGAATCTTTGCCTGTCAAACAGGACAGCAGCTCCTTGGCCTCAGCTGTTGGCTTCTGAGTTCTTTTCAGCCCAAGAACTTGAACAAGCATCACCTGGTTCTTTCCGACACGCTGATAGTCCTAATGCAGGATGTTGATACGTAATTAAAATACACTAGCAAAATGGCAGCTTGAGCAGTGATTCACACCAGTAATCTAAGGACAAAGGAGGCGGAGACGGGAGGACAGTGAAGTCAAGACCAGCCTAAGCTACACAGTGAGACCCCATCTCACAAACAACCCCTGGCCCCCTAAAATGAGGAGAGTGAGGTGGATCGGCAGGCTGAAGGCACTTGCCACCAACCCTGAGTCAGATCCCTGGGATACATATGGAGAGCTAATTACTTCCAGCTGTCGTCTGACAGCCACACGTATGCTAGCACACACGCGCAGCCCAACACGAAATAAATTCATAAAATATAATAAAAATATTTTTAAATCTCCACAAAAATTAACCATAGACTACTTTCCGGAACAAAGCTGAGCTGAGGCAGTTAAGAGAGCTTTCCAAATGTCAAGTTGTTGTGGAAGGTGGAATCTGTCCCCAAACTGGACTCCAAAGCTCATGAAAGATGGCTATGTGCAATGGTTATTAGGAAATGCAAGCAAAAGCCTCTTCTGAGGGGTTTTGAAGACAGCAGTGCTGTTTAGCTTTTTGTACTAGGGCCGTTCCTCAAAGGCCACAACAGCCCTATAAAAGCTACCCTCCACCNCCCCCCTCCCCCAGTTTAGAAAATGAGTGAGTGTCCTGGTTGTTTGCAGAGCAGATGGTAAGGGAGGCGATACCATAAACGGACACTAGAGGGCGCTCTCACACAGGTGCTGTGGTGGCTGTTCAGGTTCTAAAGCAAATGGCAACCCTTGGCAGGCTGAGGAAGGCCAGTCCACGCCTGGGTGGGAAGACTGCTGCTGCTTGGGCACAGTCATGTGACCGTCTGTTACAGATTTACAGAAGCCAAACTTGGCTTTTAGAAGACTTTTTGACCAGCCTTCTTTCCTATGCACTGAAAGCTCCCGGTGACGCTGTCTGCTAGCTGAGATTACTCCTGGGTGTCTATACAACGTGCTGTTGCTTCCTGGGCCTGTTTCTCTCACATTAAACCCTGAGACCTATTGCTGCCCTGCTGCTGGGGCTGAGAAAAGAGCACATTCAGGTACCAGCAGCAGCTGCCACTTTCCACAAAGCCCTCTTCAGAGTGCTGAGTTCTGGGTTTGTCACTTCCTGACTGTGTAACCTTGGGAAAGGCCAGCCATCACCTTCCTGGGCCTCGGTTTCCTCATCTGTGGAACAGTTGGTGCTAATTTCAATATTAAATGGAGATGAGTGGTGGCTTAGTCAGGGTTACTACTGCTATGATGAAACGTCCTGACCATAAGAAACAGGGAGGAAAGAATTTGTCTGGCTTCCACTTCCATAGCCTCAGTCTGTCATTGAAGGAAGTCAGGATAGGAACTCAAGCAGGTCTGGAACATGGAGGTAGGAGCTGATCCAGAGGCCATAGAAGGGTGCTGCTTACTGGCTTGCTCCCTGTGGCTTGCTCAGTCTGCTTTCTCATAGAACCCAGGAACACCAGCCCATGGTTGTTACCACCCAACAATGGGCTGGTAACATCCCCTATCAATCACTAATAAAGAAAATGCCTATAGGCTTAACTACAGCCCAGTCTTATGGAGGAGTTTTCCCAATTGAAGCTCTGTCCTCTCTGATAATTCTAACTTGTGTTAAGTTGACATAAAACTAAACAGTACAAATGGGAAACACCTTGAAAATGGCATATATTGAGTTAGCCACATCATTACTTCAAGCAGGGCTTGGCAAACATTTTCTATAAAGGGTCAGTCAGCAACAAATCTGAAATATGAGTATGGCTATGTTTCAATAAATCTTTATTAAAATGAGCAGTGAATTGTGTTTGGCCTAGGGGTTTTGTTTTACCAACCCCCACTGCTTTGGAAAGGCATGTGAGCTTGGAGTGGGTTTTGTATCTAAAAGGGTGTAAGAAAAACAAAAGAGCTATCTATGTTTGGTGCTGTGAGTTTATAATCTGTTACTTGAGAAGCTGAGTCAAGAAGATTACAAGTTCATAGCTTGTCTGCTTTGAGCTACAGAGTGAGTTCAAGACCAGCCTGGGACTTAGCACCAGAACACTTGCCTAGAATACGCGAAGCAAGTGCTTCAGACAGAAGGCAGTGGAAGTACCCAGGAGATGGGCGGGAGCCTGCCTGGTACAGATGAGTCTGAAAGAGGCCTGCATGGTTAAAGGCAAGGCAGACGAGAGAAGACATGTCAGGGATATCCAGGCCACAGTGACGACCCTGGATTGCCACTGGGTGAAATGTAAGTCCTTGAACAGAAGAACGCTGTGACTGGCCTCAGGTTCTCAAATAATCACTCTGGATGGAAAGAAGCTAGGGCCTGGGGTAGGGATGGCAGTGGCATCCCTGGGAAGTGGTTTAAGAGGCCATCACAGCAGCAGCTTCCAAAGTGGTGGAAACGGAGGCAGAGGAAGCCAGTGGCTCTCCTGTTGAGCCTTTGCCCTCTCCTCTCCATGGTCTTTGAGAGTGCGTGTGGAACCCTAGGGTACCTAGAAATACAGTTCAAAACTGTATTTGTGTATCCAGCACAGGCTGGAGTGTCTCTATGGGCCCATTCAGCTCTGGGTTCCCATACTGTGTAACCCTGCTTCTTGGATCACTCCAGGCTGGCTCATTCGGAGGAGCAGGCCTAGCCTCCGTTAGCCAGGCCTCTGAAACCTGAACAGGTTTCAGGGGCTGAGGAGAGGGATTTTGAAAACTAACTCTGCTCCTACAAACTGCATGGGGAGCCCTGTGTGGTGGGGATTACAACATGAAGTGAGATCAGGGAAACTCGCTTGCTGGGGTGGAAAGTAGGAAATCACATAAATGGCCAAGTCCCATATCTGAGGCATCCATCCCTGGTCCTCTTTCTCTAACATTTCTTCTCTGTGGCTCTGAGCCAGTGGTTCCCAAACCAGACTGGTCATGATGTCATCCAAAGAGCTTGAGGGTATGCAAACTCCCATGGTGCTCCTTGCTAGATTCTGACTCAGTTGACCAGGGTGCAGCCTAGGGATCGGCAGGTGAACAATCTCCCAGGGATAATGAAGAGCAGCTAGGTTTGGGATCTACAGAACTGCTTTATCTTCCCGAGTCTCCTCAGCTGCCCTCCCTGCTACCCTAGGTTTGGATTAGCTCCCAGATCTCTGTTGGGTGGAGCTATTGATGTGAGAGCATTCACCACTGAGATACAAGGCATCACAGATCATATGGGGACAGGGGCCAGGGGAACCCTTCCGGGGTACCCAGTATGGAGTAGGACCCCCTGTCTAAAACCTGAAGGAAAGCAGCTATTCCCAAGCCATAGAGAAGGAGCAGGGAGGGAACATGAAGAGGTGGTATTTTTCCCTTGGTTACCAGGAAGGGAGCCCAGGCCCAGAGCCATCAGCTAAAATGATTTCTGAGTCAGGCTTCTTTCCCGGAAGCTGTGAACTTTATCCTCAGCAGTCATTAATCTAATATTAATCTAATATTAAGCCCCTTAACCTTCCTAATTGTTCTCTTTCGGTATCAGCTGGCTTCATATTAACCTTTCAATCTTGCCTATAATGCAGTTACCTCCAATTCCAGCTGGATCTGATTTAGAAGCTGCTGTGGCAGATCTAGAACTTTCCTCTTGCTGCCCCTCCCCCCACCTCTTCTCCTCACAAAGTGTTCTGTTTTCCTTAGCCTGCTGTGTAGAGACCGCTTGACTGCAGTAGAGCTCGGAAACATACATCGGACTCTGGGGTCCAGGCCGCCTCTCTTATTTGACATGGAGGTTTTCGGTGGGAAACAGCTATGGCCTGCCAGAGGGGCCTCAGGTGGGCGCTATGGTACTGGTGTTGAGGGATTGCTCTCCCACGTTCCCTTTCCTGCCACCTCTCTCTCAGGAGAAACCCACCGAACCCCTGGGTTTGGAAGGTGTGATGGTGCTGGCCAGGTGTGGGGGAAGGAAACATTTGGTCCCTGTCTGTCTTGGGCCCTTCCTTCAGCTCCAACACTGGCCTGTGACTCTGCCTCTAAGCTGGGGAACACTCTGGTGGCGTCCTGTGACTGGCTACACAGCCTGAGCAGTTTTAAAAAGGGGGCCTGTATCTTTTTGGGTCATTGCTAACCAAACATAAGCCGTGAAGGCCTGGAAGAGCTTTGGTTCTCTGGGGAAGAGTGCTGGGGGTGCCTCCTTCCTCTGTACACTCAGGATAGAAAGCTAATAAGAACTTAAAAAATCACAACTCTAGCCCCTGCTTCATGAGTCAGAGCTAGAGTTAGGAGAGATGCATGGGGAAGCGGGAGAAGAGGTGGGCTTCGCCAGCTTCACCTGCCCATCCTGAGCAGGCTGAGAGCCCGGGGACAGCCTTCCCATCAGGGCTCTGGCTAACAAAGCAGAGGAAAAGGGTGAGGGAAATTTTCTTTTGACCTGTCCTGACAGAGGCCTCCTGGCTACCATGGGCCAAAGTAGCCCCGCCCCCATGTTCCATGGTTGTTAGGCCAGGTATGAGCTTTGATGCCTTGTCTAACACACCAGCATTAGGTTCCAGAAAGACCCCCCAGCTCCCTCCCTCACTGAAAGAGGGGTGTGAAAAGGCTACCTGTCACGTGCGGCTCTCTTAACCAGGCCTGACACACACACTAAGCCCCTACCTTCTCCCCGTGTCCTGCCCTTGGGCTCCGTCTCCACAGTTCTCTGAGTTGCTGGTCCAAGGGACGTCCTGGGCAGCGCTGGCATGACTAGACAGGTGTGGGTTCTCCTACACTTCCTCCCCAGCGACATCCAGGGCCCTAGGGTCCTGTCTTACTGGTTAGTGGTGCATGTCAGAACCCAAGCTTGGATAACCACGGGGTAGAGTAGGCACATCTCCATGACACGGGTAATGGAATCTTGTTTGCAATGTAGAACACAGGGCGCACACTGAGCCTTAGGTAAAGGAGTGGTTAGAGAAACCAGGCATGCCAAGAGGGACAAGTCGTGCATAGAAAACCGCACTCAGTGGGTTCGTTATCATTCCGCCATGAATGAGGAGGGGCTCATGAGGGCCCTTCCATAGGCTAGTTAATGGTTGCTGGGGAAGGGCTGCCCATACTCCTCAGTGGTGTAGCCATTGTTACATTGTCCTTGGTCAAATCAATATATCCCCATCTCATGCCGCCAACAAACAAGTGTCCCCAAACAAAGACGTTAAAAGTGTGAGGGGGCATTTGATAGAAAGGAGAGGATTGGCGGGAGTGGGAAAGGAATAGAGAGGAAAATAGGAACGTGGTGTGTGTGTCTGTGTGAAAGGATACATGTTTATTTTCTAAAAGCCACACTCAGTGACTGGGAGCTCACGAATGACTGGCTTGCATCAGATGGCTGTGTTTAGGATCCCCGCAGCCCCACCCCCACACTGCCCTGCCCGTATGCCTGAGCCACTGCTTTTCTCAGGCTCATGCCTGGGGTGGTGCAGGCATTTCCATAGCAACCAATTGTTCTGTCACAGAGGCGCGATTCTGATGACAGGTGGGTCATAACAGACGCCACAGAGATGGAGTTTTCTAGGGAGCCTCTGCTAACACCAAAGAGGATGAATGGAATGGGAAAAGCAAGTGTTAAATTTTCCATGCGGTCTCAGCTGTTTGCTTAGACAGCAGTGACCATCTAATAGGCTCAAAAGGACAGCGCTGGCTGGGCGAAGGTGCCTCAGAATGGCTCCCATGGGTCGGCAAGAGTGGGCAGAGGAAGGGCTTTGGGTTCTTAAGGCAGAAGAGAGGGTGCTCCGATGGTGGTCCTTCACGCTGGCATGCATCCCTAACAGGAGGAGGCACCCCGTTGATCTGGAGTGTAGAGCTGAGGCTCCCAGGCACGTTAGTCACCCACCTGTCCTGGTCCTCATCTTGTAGATGAAGTGGTTTAATTGTTTCACACTTAAGTTTTGTCTAATGCAGAGGCCTGTTTAAATGGTGAGACTATATATTGCCACATTGAATTGACTTCTAAGTTGTGAGTATGAATGTATGTACGTTGGAGGGAGGCCGCTTGTTCAACCTGGCCTCCCAGAACCCAAATAATCACGCAGAAACTGTATTAATTAAATCACTGCTTGGCCCATTATTGCTAGCTTCTTATTGGCCAGCTCTTATATTAATTTAACACATTTCTATTAATTTGTATAGCACCAAGTGGCTGTGGCTTACTGGGTAAAGTTCCCAGCGTCTGTCTCTAGCAGCTGCATGGCTTCTCTCCAACTCCGCCCTTCTTTCTCCCAGCATTCAGCTTAGCTTTTCCCGCCTAGCTAAGGTCTGCCCTACTATACGTCTAAAGCAGTTTCTTTATTCATTAATGGTAATCACAGTATACAGAGGGAAAACCCACACCATATGTGTGTATGTATGTGGGTGTATGCAATATGTGCTGAAAAAAATGTTTGTGTGGGGTATGTGAGTCCACCATGCCTGCTCCTATCAATGTCAGATGTCAATTATTTTCCTTTAAAGCACTCATTTATTTGAAGTTATTTTTGGCTAGTAATCAGGGTTGAACCCAGGGTCTCATCCAACCTACTGGTCAGTCATAGTATCACTGAGCTACAGCCCCAGCCCACACACTGTTTTTTGAGGCAGAGTGTCTCACTGAACCTGGAACTCATTAATTGGCCAGACCAGCTGGTTGGAGAGCCCTGAGGCCCTCCTGTCTCCAGCCTCCCAACCCTGGGGTTACAGGCTCATGCTGCCAGTGCTTGGCTTTGCATGTTCTGGGGATCCGAACTGAAGTCCTCACACTTGTGGCTTGTGCAACAAGCACTTTGCTAACAACCATCTCCCCTGCTGTAAATGTTTTCACAGAGCAGAACAAGGTCACTTCTCACCCATCATTTCTACTTTTGGTTAATATTGACTGACCACCGTTGTGACAATATTAGGCCCCAGGAAAAAAAGTAGGAAGTAATTGGACCCTCACAGCAGGGTGATAAGGCACCTACTCAGATCCATAGGGTCCAGGTTGGCATTCAGGTGTGAGCAGTGATACCCCAGGTAGTAGCTGAAGAGACCTCTCTGTAACCCCAGGTGACCGGAGAACTAAAGGCAGGAAGTGGCAAGCCTGCCTGAGGGGTTGTGTTGGGCAGAACCAGTGTCTGTGGTACTTTCGAGTGGCAAACAGGATGCTGGGGCGGCACAGCAGGACCTCTTTATTCTTCCCTAAGACCGATCATCTGAATGAATAGATCACACAGAAAGGAAGAGATAACAGCTTCAAGGGAAAGAAAACAGGCAGATGCAGAAGGAGAGAGGATAAGATGGGGGGGCAGAGGTTGCAGGTCAATTTAGAAGAGACTTGAGACCATTGTCATCACTAAGGCCCTGGGGTAAGGCTGAGAGATGTGCTCCTGGCTAGCCATGAATACTAAGAAAACAGACAAAACTGCCCAAGGCCTGGAATACATGGTTGGCCTTTCCCTCACCCTCCCTAAAGCTGGTAGGGGGCAACCGACAATTCTAGGTCAGGGCAATATCAACATCCTTACTCAGGAAAGACGAGTGTGTGTGTGTGTGTGTGTGTGTGTGTGTGTGTGAATTATGTTCCTGTGGTCAAAGGTGAGTCTCTCAGTCTAGGAGATAGCCACCCTGAGTCTTCTTTGTCCTAACAGAATCACCGGACCATCCCATGGTGTCTCCAGTAATCTCTCAGTATGCCTCTACCAAAAATTCCTTGATATTTTCCATTATGCTAAGAATTCTTGGGCCCCCAAAAGCTTTATCTATGCCTTCAAGGGTTCTGGAGTATGACCAGGAGTTGCATATACCCATGAAAGTTTAGATGAACTCATTAAATACTATTTAAGGGCTAAGTCAGGAGTGTAAGCAGAGAGGGCCATAGGGGGTGGGGCCAGGGATCATGTGATTTCCCTTGAGACTGGCTGATCAAGAAGTCTTTGTGGAAGGAAAGTGGGATTCGAACGGGGCTTGCAGGGTAGACACAAAAAGAAAAAGAGGTCAAAGCGAAGATGAAGATGCACAGGGGAGAGACAGGCTCAGAGACGCAGGCATTCAGCCATGGTGATAGCTAGCATTCTTCTCAGAGGAAACCGGGTACTAGAAGGTAAGGGCGGAGCTTTCCTATCCTGGGGATATTAGTTCCCTGTCAACATGAACCTTGGTTGGCATGCTCGGTGTGCCACTCAGTGGCCAGACAGCCTGGATGAATGCTTTCACGTCTGTTCACTTAAATTTCCTCAGCTACAAAATAGGATTTAGTGATAACCGCTTATCCAAAAGGCTTTTGGGAGGGTAGACTCTCAAGTGACGTCAGGTAAAACACCTTCAAGGATAATAGTCCCTGCTACCTGTCATGGTGAGCTGGGAAATGTCACAGCTAAGGGAATAAATATCCATGCTTCCTTTCCAAGTAAATACACAGCTTGATCAGCAGGGAGAAAAACCCATTCTCTTCCAGCCTGTCTGAGCATTGACTGTACACACCGTCTCCGGATGTTTGACTTTCTGAGCCTTCCCTGAACAATGCCACTACTGTCCTGGCACCCCTGCCTGGCAAGTGGTCCCATGACAGCCAGGTTCTTGTCACATGTCATTTTCCTGGAGTGAGTCACTAGAGAACTGAGCTGCAGTCCTAACCTTCAGCTCTGGGAGATAAAAGTGGCCTGAAATGGACCCAGAGTACAACTTGGATTCGTGTTCCCTTCCACGGACATTTTGCCCCACCCTTGCAACTCAAGAAAGCGGGATCCTGTGATGAGTGGGACACACTAATGACCAGCTTGTGACCGCTACACAAAGGGCCTTCCAACCCCCAAGATCTTATCTCTTCCCTTCCAATCTTAGAGAGACTAGAGCTGTTAGAGTCCTGGGTCCCAAAGGAAAACCAGGATGGCTTTTTGGTTCCCTCCTCAGAGGAAGGGGGAGTGACCAGGGAAGGCGAAAGCTCAATTTGTGGACAGGCAGGGTGTCTTCCTTCTTCCAGTGTGAAAGCAGCCATCTTACCACAGATGCAGCGCAGGGCTCAGCACGGTGTATATCTGTGTGTGACCTTCATGCCTTAGCTCTCAGGGTGAGATGTGACCTTGGGATGGATGCTGTCTGCAGCCTGAAAAGTAGTGTACCAGAGTGGCAAACGGTCCAGTGGTAATTGGGCCGCGTGAGCCCACCTTCCTCCCTTCCTCCCTCTCTGTGTGACCTTGGGCTGTGACCTCCTGCAGTTTTGCCTCTCTAAAACTGGGGTTCCACGTCTGACAAATGGTTTGTCTAGATTGCTTGATTCAAATACCTCCCCCACCCCAGGCTCTAATTTTCCTGGCTATGCAAACACAGAGATTTAGAAATAATAAAGGTGAACCATAGCTATAATTGCACAGCTGTGATCCCAGCACTTGGGAGGTACAACTGGACTACCCAGTGAACCCTCTGTCTCCTTCCCTTTCTCTTGCTCCTTCCCTCCCTTCTCCCTCCTCCCCTCCCTTCCCTCTCTCCCTCCCTTCCTTCTTTCCTCTCTTTGTTTCAAGACAGCATCTTGTATGGCCCAAGCCTGGCCTTACAATCACTCAATATGTAATTGAAGATGCTATTAAGCTGCCAATCCTGACTCCATCTACATGCTGGGATTACAGACACATGCCACTGTGCCTGTAATTGAACCCAGAGCCACGCTTATGCAAGTGTACTTATATACTTCCTTAACTGAGCTATATGCCCAGCCAGATCCTTTCTCAAAAAGTGGAATGAGATATATATATATATATACACAAGATGTATATACATACATACATCTGAGACCTAAGGAAATAAATATCCATGCGCCCTTTACAAGAAAATACACAGATTGATCAGCAGGGAGAAGAATCCATTCTCTTCCAGCCTGTGGGAGAGTTGACAGTGCACACTGTCTCCAGATGTTAGACTTCCTGAGCCTTNATATATGGATAGATAGATAGAGAGAGAGAGAGAGAGAATGACAGCAATCCTTTCCAGTATCAACTCCACACTTCCCAGCTTCCCTGCTCCCCCAAATACAAGCCCAGAAGGGGTTTCATGATAGCAGATTCTACATTTGTATATTCAAATGGAGCCCAAATGCTTGTGCTCACAGCAACACAAACCGCTTCCCCGACCTTTGAGTTCTAAAATACTCAGCAAGTCATGCGATGATCCATTCCCAATCAAGGCAAAGCCTTGGAAGTGTGAAACACCCCATTGCTCTTTTCTATGGAGCCCCAGCTTCACTCTGCTTCTCAGTTCTTCAAATGCTCCCTGCGACTCCTGAGGAGGCTGGCACTGGCAACACTGTTACCACTGCAAGCCAGCAGCCTGCTCTGGGGAAGCTTGCCTTCTAGCAGGGAACAAAGAAGCACTTGCCATCCAGCCCCAAGAAAAACAAGCTACAGCTTCCGGGAGGAGGGAGCCTCGCTGCAAAGCCTTGGGAAATGGGTAGAGTTAGGAGTTCATGCCAAAGGAAGAGAGCGTGCCAAGCCCCGGACAAAGGCACAGGAGTAGAAGGGCAGTGTAAGGAACAGGTAAGGAACACAAAGTAAACCATACAATGATGCGATTTGGGTCCTAGGAGATTAAGGTATGCTTGAATGAACATGTGTGGAGTTGGAAAGATCCAGAGGAGGGCACGAAGGTAAATCCAGGCCAGTGGCCATTGAGTTCAGTGGAGAGACCAGTTAGTTTCGATAGGAAAGTGCCACTCAAAAAGGCTCATGTGTGTATGTGCGTGCATGTGTGTGTGTGTGTGAAGAGATGTCTTAGTTGTTAAAAGCAAGTACTGCTTTTGCAGATGGCCTAAGTTTGTTTTCTCAGCACCAATGTTAGACTGCTCACAGACACCTGTAATTCCAGCTCCAGGGCATTCCATGCCATCTTCTGGCCTTAGTGGGCACTTGCACACACACATGAGCATGTGCATACATGCATAGACACACATACAAAATAATACAATCACATACATATATACTGATCATGCATAGGTATGCATACACAGGCAATGCTCGCATGCACATGCATGCACATACATAAAATACAAAATAAATCTTGGGGCAGCAGAGAGAACTCTGGTTAAGATCACTGACTACTCTTCCAGAGGACCTGGGTTCAATTCTAAGCACCCACATGGCAGCTCATACATAACACCAGTTTTAGGGAATCGGAACCTTCACACAGACATACATGCAGGCCAAACACGGGTGCGCATGAAAAAAGTAAATTATTAAAAAATATATCTTTATACAAGGCTCATGGATTGGAGGCTTACATCTTGAGGCAATGTTGTGAGGCAATCAGATATTGAGGGTACAACCTTATCAATTAGGTAATTCCTTGATGAGTCATAGCTGAGTAGACCATTGGAGGTGGGGCCTCGTTGGAGGATGTGCTTCTCTAGAGGGTGAGCCTTCATAGCATACATGGTTTCCTGAATGAGCACTTGGCCTCCCCTACTTTCTTCTTCTTTCTTTTTCCCCCTTCCTCCTCCTCCTCCTCCCTCTTCCTCTGTTCCTGGCAGCTATGTGAGCAGTTTTCCTCTGACATGCCTAATGCAATGGGGCTGGCTGTCCACAGACTGAAACCTCCCAAGCTAACCCACGCTGGATAAAATAAAACCCACAATTATTTACTGCAGTTATTTACACACTGGGCTTATGGGATGGCTTTGGCATGGGAGATTGTTGTATAGACATTCCTGAGGGAGCCGTGAACAGACATAGGGGAACTGACCCCCTGCTATCTGCTTTACTATTGAAAACAGAACCATTCAATTTTAGCCAGACACATGCATCCTACCTGTGTTTCTTATACCTAGGAGAAGCCACATAACTACATATGGCCTATAGCCAGAGACTGCGCTTCCCTTTCCTGGCTGCCCAGACCCAAGTAATCACACAGAAACTATATTAATTACAACACTGTTTGGCAATGGCTCAGGCACATTTCTAGCTCACTCTTACATGTTAAATTAACCCATTTCTGTTCATCTGTGTATCACCACGAGGCTGAGGCTTACCAGGTTCTGGCATCTTTCTCCTTTGGCAGCTGCATGGCATCTGCCTGACTCCGCCTTCTTTCTCCCTGAATTCAGTTTAGTTTTCCTGCCTAGCTCTATGCTGCCCTGCCCTAGGCCAAAGCAACTTCTTTATTAACCAATGCTAATAAAACAAACGTATTCACGGCATACAGAGGAGAATCCCACATCCATGGCCCATGACTTGGCATCCAGAAAAGAGTTTTCCCATGGACTAGAAGGCAGGCAATGGCTGGAGTTCAATGAGGTAAAGCTTCATGCCTAGAATGATGGAGCCGTATGATGCCGGTTCACGATGAAGATCGCTTTACCTATCTGTTGTACACTGCTGAGCACTGGACTTTATCAATAGGGGAGAGAAATAATGGTAGATGATGTTCATGTTTCCGTCTTCTGTTTCTGCAACCAAATTAATCTACCCTTAGTCTATGTAATGAATCACAAAGAGATGGGCACACACTTACCCAAACTTTCTCAGACATCATCTTCCACAGCTGTCCGCTGTGGTCTCAACTCAGACCCTGTTATTCATCCAAAGGTCGCTCTGTGTGAGGTAGACGTTTCGGAGGTGGGAGAGTCACTGACGCTAGACCACCATGGCCTACAGACACCCATCATTTTCTTCAGCACACTACTTACTCATCCTCGTGTGTTAGGAAAGCGCATGTCCTCTATGCCCCTCGGCTCACTCTCCCGGAAGGACACTCCTCTGTTTCCCTAGGTCCTACGCAATCTGCTCTTAGCTGACATAGTCTCTTTTCCCTCCAGGAAAACTCGAAGGCAAATCTGGGGGTTGTGTAAACCTGTCCTGGAGGCAGGGAAATTTCGAGTTCAAAGGCAGCTTGGACTGCACAGTGAGACTGTTTCTAAACAAAGTGAGGACATTTGGTCCTTGAAGTTGGAATTGGATGTGTGCACTGCAGCTTGTGGACTGGATCTTGTAACTGACTTGAGGGAGTTGGCTTCTGGATAGAAAATCTTTTGGGTTACCTCTGTGGGTGCCAGTGTTTAGTTCTTAATACTTTTTTAATTCATGATGTGACATATCACATGATCTCTGTCCTAAAGGACGTCTGGTGCCAGGTCCTGACTGGTGAAGTGGAGGAAATGACCATTACAGAAAAAATAGTGACGTGTGAGGCTAATGGAAACATTTAGAAGTGACTGTGTTTATTTTATTTTATTTCATTTTTGAGACATGGTCTCACTGGCTGTTCTAGAATTCTCTATGTAGACCAGGCTGGTCTTGAGCTCACGGAGCTCCATCTGCCTCTGCTTCTCAAGTACTGGAATTAAAGGCATGTGCTGCTAATCCAGGCATGACATTGGTTTTAGGAGGGAGTTGGCAAGCTCTGTTACAGAGCTATTGAGGGCCCAGTCAATGATCAATAACATCTAATAGGTGCTACGTGCCTGTTTAGTGCCTGGTGATGCCCTGACCCTTTGATGCGGTGCCTTGCTGCCACCACACACCAGGCAGGGGATCTGGGAGCTACGGCGGTGGCACAGTTAGAATTCAGGAGAACCATGGTTCTAGTTCCCCCGTTTCCCACTCCAGAAGCCTTCAGCTATACACGTGTTTATTCTTAGGGACCCTGAAGCAGCTCCTTCTTTGCAATCTCTCCGTTATCAGGATGGATACCACCCACCTCCTCCAGTGATAACAGTCCCATACTGAGTGGTTGTCTAAGAACACCCCTGGGGTCAACTGAGGGCCTTGTGCATGCAAGCTCTTCCAGTGCTGAGCCTCCCTTACCCCTCAGCCCCTCTGTAGGCTGACAGGGCTTCTTGCAGCGCTGACAAATGAGCTGGAGAGGTTTGGGAGTTGGAGAAAGCTCTGACTTGTGGCATTTGCCCATTTCCATCATGTAAATGCTGCCACTGAGACCCATTTCAAGCTGACAATGCAACCTGTAAAATTCCTGAATACTTAATAATTGACTGCAGTACAGCAGGTTCCAATGGATCCATGGGGCCAGAAACTCCACAGCAGCTAAGAGTGCCTGTCTGGGGTCTGAATGATAGGACCCCGAGACCTCAACAAGCCTGTGTTCTGGCCCTAGACTGCCAGCCTTCTAGGACTCTCCCCTGTACCTCTTCAGAGGTCCTCATCTCAGTGGGCTAGGGGATGGAGCAAGGCAGACTGTGCTGAACTCCATGGGAGCATGGCCATGCAGACGGCAGGTGGCAGTACTCCCTCGGTCAAAGATCTGCATCTCCTAATGAGGGGCCTTTGTTCTGAGCCAGAGGCTGTGTCACCAAGAGAAAGGCCCCACAGGGCAAGCTAATCAGCCTGTCCTTAGTTGACCTTCACCTCCTGGAGTCTAGAAGACAGGTCCCAGCAGCCTGGCAGACCTGAGAGCCACTGTAGCAAAGAGTGGGGACAGTGCACGCACATGCACCACACACACACACACATACAACACACACATACATATACACACACAACACAACACAACATACACACACTCATGTCACACACCACACAACACACACATATACACATACAACACACACAACATACACACACTCATGACACATACACATGACACACACCACACGACACACACACATGCACACAACACACACAACATACACACTCATGACACACGACACACACACAACACACAACACATGAAACACACACAGCATACACACTCATGACACACACGACACACACACGACACACACACATGCACACATACACACAGTATACACACACTCATGACACACACACATGCACACATACACACACAGTATACACACGCTCATGACACACACACGACACACACACACAGTATACACACACTCATGACCCACACACGACACACACCACACACACACACACACACACACACACACATACCACCTTTGCCCATCCCGAGGGCTCAGGATCAGCCAGGCTTCCATCACAGGGACAGGTGCCCAGAGTGCTCAAGAAGAGAACTGAACGCAGGAGGGGTTTGCAGGCTCCAGGTTCTTCTCACCCTCACCTGTTGTCACAGCCACACCAAATGCTAGATCTCTGTGCATTCTCTGGGCTGCCCACTTTCTACCAGGAGGAGCAGCAGCTCCAGTTTGTCTCGGGCTGTCTTGGAATGAATATGCAAAACCCCTTGTCCTGCTCCTTCAATCACCCTGGGCAAATGTGCGTGCGTGCCTGTGTGTGTGTGTGTGTGTGTGTGTGTATGAGTCCTTGTATAGTGCCTGTCTGAAAGGGCATTGTGGTTGCTGCTGTAGACATGGCCGTGGAGGAGAGCAGTCTAGAGCAAGGTTAGGACTGGCCCAAGTCCACAGACAGGATTGGATGTCATTCCATTTTTAAAACTTGTTCCCTTTAGTTTTATTCCCCAGAAGTGAGCACCCAAATACATGAGAGGGAGCCCACAAAGTGGGCCCCTCCTTCCCTTCCCATCTTTGACCTCCCTCTCCTTCCCACACACACAGCCTGGATCATGTACAAAGTCCATTGGCCATTTAGCTCTCCTGGAGTCTAGCCACAGAGGACTCTATGTTCCAGGGGAGAGTGAGGCCGGTCACAAAAGCAAGGTAACGGGGGTGGGGAGGGTGAGCTAAGAGAGGGCAAGGCAGGCTGGAGGCCTCTCAGCTACCAAAGAATGGAGGAGCAGGATGACATCTTGGTGTCATGCGACATGTCTGCTTCTGTTACTATGACCCCTTCTCCCCTCTGTCCACCACTTCCCTTTTCCTCTCTGTGTCCCACTTGCTCTGGGACAGCTGTGCCATGATGTTGGAGAAAGCCAGAGAGCTTTCTTAAGCCTAGACACAAGCGAGGAAACGGAGGAGCCTCTGCTCTATGCTGGGAGAAAGGACAGCCCCGCTGCCAGGGCTCCTGTCCGTACAGACTGTCCTAATCTAGTCTCCAAGCTTATCTCATTTAGCTTTTCCTGGCACTCACTCTGGTGGCCATCTTGGTCTTGTGCCAGCCCCTAAGAGCTCCAGGCTCCCTCCCATCAGCCTGTTTGCTCAGCTCGGTCCCTCTGCTTGCTTGAGAATAGCCGGTGGTTTGAGAATCCACGGTGAAATGGAAGCTTTGGAAGATGAGAAGGGGGTCACATCATCAAGCCAAGGCAGGGACAGACTTGACACATTCCAGGTGGGGCATCAGATCTCCTGTCATCCCCCAGGAAAGAGCTGCTAAATATTTAGAAGTAGAGTTTTTGGCTTTAGCGTTCTAGCCGCTCTTGAGATCCAACTCTGTAGGGCTCAGTGGGTTCACATTTTGTCCTTCGGGTGACAAGTTAACACAGGCACAGGCCAATTCTGGATAAAAATTGACTATGCAGGTAGCATCCTGCTGACTCCAGTTTCCTGGCCAACATTTGGCTTTGCTGGAACCTACCTTGGAGACAAATGGCTTGGTGATTTTTAAATAAGAAGTACAAAGGCCAGGGGCCTGGGGATGAGGCCCAGTAAATAAAGTGCTCGCCAAACAACATGAGGTCCTGAATTAGGTCCCCAATATCCACAATAAAAGCCAGGCATGGTACCTCAGACCTATAAACCTAGCTCTTTACTTCTCCCTGGCTGTCCTGGAACTGTTCTGTAGACCAGGCTGGCCTTGAACTCATAGAGATCTGCCTGCTTCTGCTTCCTGAGTGCTGGGATTAAAGGTGTGTGCCACCACGCCAGCTGCTCTTTCTTTGAAGTTTTTTTTAATTGTGTGTATATGTGTATGTCTATGTGTGGGTATGTGCATGTGTGCGTGCAGGCACCCACAGAGTCCAGAACGGGGTGTCAAATCCCCTGGAGCTGGAGTTGCATTCAAGTGTTTGTAAACCACCCAGTGCTTGGAATGGAACGCAAGTCCTCTGGATGAGCAGTACAAGTTCTTAACTGATGAACCATCTCCCTGGCTTCTGTTCTGATGCTCATGCAGGGGGCTGGCAGGGCTAGTTAAATTAATTTTCTTTTCAGACAATATTTCACTCCATAGTGGAGGCCGACCTGGAACTTACCATGATCTCCTACTTCAATTTCCCATGTTTCCCAGGTTCCCAGCCCCCCCTTCTGTGTGTGTGTGTGTGTGTGTGTGTGTGTAGATAGGATCTTGCTATTTCATTCCAATCTTATTGTCTCAGCCCCTGAGTGCTGGGATTACAGGTGAGCACCATCATGGCCTGTGAGAGCTTGATTCTGCTTCTGTGTTTCTAGTTGGCTGAAGGTCCTCTGAACTCCCTCTCTCCACCTTTGTTCACACCCCCACCCAGCCTGGCTTTTTCCCCTATCCTGCTCACTGGAAACTCCACACTCCTCAGAACATGGGGTTCTCTGGGTCTTGGGGCAGGGTAAAGCAAGGGGGAAGTGAGACAGCAGGAAGGAAAGGGGAGATCATTCCCATCCAGAGCACTCTCCCACCTGTTGTCCCAGAGTAAGAGAAGAGGTTTTTCATTGATAGGAATTCTTGCTTGCTGGATTTAGTCATCTTTATAAGCCCTGCCCCCTTGACTTGCCCTGCCTGTTTCAATAACACCACCCCACGCAACAGAGTTCACTGGGTGCAGGGCACACTGAGGGCACAGTCAGGAGCACGGCTAAGTCCTAGACCAATGAAATTCGGACTGTAATTCGTGGTGGTGATATATAAGTTCTCTTCTGAGAACTAGTGTACTGTTTAAACACAAATGCCGGGGATTGAACCCAGGGCCCTGTGCATGCTAGGCTGTCACTTTGCCTTTGAGCCACAGGCCTGGCACTTAGATTTTTCTTAAAGGATCCCAATACACATAGTACTCGAGGTAGGGTCATCAGGAAAGAAGAAACTGTTGCCTAAACAGGCTCCCTTGCAATCACTTCCTGCCAGGAGGGTCTGTAGCCTGGACTGCTTTCTCCAGAGTACTCTATCCTTCAAGGAAACAACCAGAGGTCGAGACAAAGGTTGTGTGGGTGGGATGCGCTGGTGACCTCGGGGGCAATGATTCCTGCAGTGGCAACGTGGAATCAAATTTCTTTACCAATGATCTCGGTGTGGTCAGAAAATTGAGTTCCAAAGCTAATTTTGGATATACTAATATAATTAAAATTTGCATCCGCCTCATTGAATACAATTTAACAATAAAAATGACAAAATACTGGCATATATTTATTATTATTTTTGGCAACTTGGATGTATCTCAAGGCAGTTCTGTTGAGCAAGGAAAGTCAGCCCTCAAAAGTCACAGACTTTTTGATCTTGCTCTATTCTCTTTTGAAATTCTAGAGATAAAGAATGAGGAGCCTCTTGGCAGTTAGGAATTGTTGGGGAGGGGCCGGGTGTGGCAACAGGCAGCTGGCTCTGTGATGGTGACATGGTTGTGGATCTTGAAAGTGGTTACGCACTGAGAAACAGGTGGTTAAGTCTCAGAATAGTGCAGGCACAGAGAGGGATGCGCAATTTCTTTTTGTGCACACAGGAGTGTGTAAATGTAAGAGTGGCCAGGTCTGAAAGAGCTATGAATTACAGCAACATCTTTTCCTGGTTTGAATGACACTGTGGTTTTGCAAGGTAATATCATTTGAGGGGTCTGGTGAGGAATGTACTGTAACATGAGGGGGCTGCTCACTGGGGTTTATGTCCTGCCCAGTTCCTCACAGCCAGCAAGCCCCAAAGAAAAATCACACAGAAATCTCCATAAGTTATAAAACTGATTGGCCCATTAG
>LOEQ01000183.1:579632-593300 GCA_001685075.1 Bramus lutescens | reverse complement strand
TCTTGTAGACCAGGCTGGCCTTGAACTCACAGAGATCCACCTGCTTCTGCCTCCGAGTGCTGGGATTAAAGGTGTGCACTACCACTGCCCGGCAACTCCTAACAGTTGTTCATTCTACTTTCCACCTCTTTGATCTTGTCTGTTCCGTCTCCTGGCTCTTTTTTGGTTACCTTAATGTCTTCGTGTTGTGGTACATGGCAGAGCATGTTGACACACCAAGGCTGAGCAATATTCCAGTGTTGGAGTTTGCCATGCTCTTTTCATCCATTCGTCTACTGGTGGCCACCTTATTATTTTTCACCCTTTAGCTGTTATGATCCTTGCAACTCTTTTGCCATCTTTCATGCATTTAAAATCATTTCAAGGTGAAATTTTAGAAAATACCATCAGAAATAAAACTCATGGATTGGCCAATCCTTCTTCCCTCAGCTGATCACATAAATTAGAGATTGTTGACCTCTATACAATTTCCCATGACTGATCATTTAAGGGAGTGTCAAACTCGAATTTTTCTGTCTGATTAGAGAAGCATATATCCACGGGTGAGGGCGTGGGGTTCAGGTCATTTGGATCATCCTGATTAGAGGCTTAAAGCAGAAGGGAGAGGAAATTCAGGGCCCTGTTGAGCCTGACAGGCGATTTCAGTAGATTTCAATAGACAATGGGATTCACATGGACCTAGCTGCAGAACGCGAAAGCTAACACAGCTTGACAGTATTTAGCAGGGAAGAGAAATCAATGTTTGGATGATTTGTTTACATCACTAGTGTTGTTCTTCCTGGACTTGTCAGTCTCTCAGACTGTCAATGTTGAGGTCTTTTTTTGTTTGTTTAAGATTTATTTATTTATATGTATACAATGGTCTGCCTGCATGTGTCCCTGCAGACAGAAGTTGGCACCAAATCTTATTACCGGTGGTTGTGAGCCACCATATGGTTGTTGGGAATTGAACTCAGGACCTCTGGAAGAGCAGNACTCAGGACCTCTGGAAGAGCAGTCAATGCTCTTAACCACTGAGCCACCTCTCCGGCCCCCAATGTTGAGGTCTTAATGACTCCATTGTGCCTTCACAGACAGCCAGGACAGTGCTTCATATGGGTCTGTGAATAGCCTGGAGTGGTGAGGGGACCTCCTCCTCCTCTGTAGCCTATAGGGAGAAAAGGGAGAATTGGGCTCCATGGAGTTCAGGAGAGGATATCAATGTCCCCTCCCCAAACTCGTCACTGACAAGTATTACAGAGGGGTTGCAGACAGAGGTGCCATGGCTAATGCATGGCCAGCTGGAAGGCAGCTTCTTCATCCTTGTGTCTAGAGAGCTAGGGACTTTGAGTGAACCTCTTAACCCTGGAAGCAAAACTTCCACTTGTGCATTTTTTTTTCCTGGGAAAAAAACCCAAAAAAACCAAACAAATAAGCAAATCCCTTCAAGTACTCAGCATCTCTCATACCCCAGGATGTGGCCGAATAAGCTAAGAAGTGTCCTAGAGTCTTCTCTTCAGTAACAAGACCTCTTTCCCATCAGTATGGGGCAGAGAGACCTCGACCTTCCCCTTGGGGCTCAGCTTGGTGGCGCCAGCCCGAGGAATGGTGCCCTCCCTACTCCTACTCCTTTCTCCTCCCTTTTCCTTCTTTGGCTCTCTGCTCTTCCTCCTCTGTTCAAACTTCACTTTCCTGCTTGCTTCTCCTGTGACACCAATCTGACATATTAATCACTGCAGCAGCAGCTGAACGCTCCGCTGTGTTTCATTAATCCAGAAGAAAATACCATCAGCTGGTGAATGCTGATTTGCCCTCCCCAGGGCCCAGGATTTTGGAACTGTCTCCGTTTCCATGAGTAACAAGACAGAAAGAAGGCCTTTATTAAAAGCCATGGTGACCCAGGCACTGGATAGTCACAAGAGGCTGAGAATGTGGGTGGGTGGGCTGCAGTCCCTGACGTTGGAGGTCATCCGTCATGGACACTGGCAGACGCTGGACTGGTCAAGGACTCCAGTGGAGGCCAACTGGTAAAATCCCATTAGGGGTGCCAAGACCAGAACAATGTGATTTCAATAAGGTTAAACTTTGGTGTTTTTACAACTTTTAGGATGATAAGGATTTTAGTCACGTGGGGAAAAGAGCTAGGTAGGGTCTGTCTAAATTCTCCTGGTTGGACGTTGGGGTGCGGTCGGGCCTGGCTCCTGGCCAGAGGCTGCCCACTGAGCTGAGCATGGGCCAAGCTTATCGGTTACACCTTCTGCCCTGCACGTGGACAAAGCCTGTTCTCTCATCTCTGGCCTCTGGAACTGATAGGGAAACGGATCTGGGCAGCTATTTCAAACAAGAAAAGTCCTCGGGAGCAGCTAACTGAGATGGAAGATGCCCTGGCCAAAGGTGTCACCCTGCCCTTGAAGTTCCAAGCCACCCCTACCGTAACAGCAGGGGGCGGGGTTTCACTCTCAAGTGGAGCTTTTCGTTACTGCCCTCTGGCGTGGGATACTGTATTGACCTCCTGGTCAATCCTTCCACTGTTTTCTCTGGAAAACCTTTCCTAACCATGTCCGCCTTCCCTACCTGAGGGGATATCATCTGCTCACTTTTCAGTTCTACAGAGTTTGGGAGCTTCTAGAGTAGTGCCCACCTCTTCAGGTGGTTCTGTAAGAAAGCAGAACGCTTGAGAGAATCAGCGGATGGCAAGTTCTGTTCATGCCCCCATGGCTTTGGGCCTATCAGGAGGTAGAGTATGGCAAAAGTGTGCTGTAAAGGAGCTGATGGTGACCACGCAACAGAGAGAAACAGGAAGAGACCAAGGTCACACCCTCTGAGGAAACACCCCAGTGATTTGATTTCCTAACACCAGGCTCTACCTCCCAGAGGTTCTACCATGTCCCAATAGTGTCTCCAGATGGCAACCAAGGCTTCAACATATGGTCTGGGAACTTATCCCAGCTGTTCTGCAGAGCCCTGTGTGAGTGGAAGGGTGCTGCCAAGGATACGCAGTGCAGATGGTGGGTGAGATGCAGCTGGTGGCACAGGCCTATGAGTCTATCACTCAGGAGGTTGAGGCAGGAGGATTGAGAGTTCAAGGACTGTCTGGGCTACTGAGTGAGTTTATTTTCAGTCCAGGCAACTTACTAGACCCTATCTCAAGACTGTAGATTTTCTATACATGGCCACCCAGGCCTGGTTGGACTATGACGTGTAGAGCTGAGTACCGGTCACATGCTGGAACCCATGAGCATTGAATGGACTGGTGATTTGCCAGACTTGGCAGGGGACTTCGGTGTCTTGGTCTCCACTCCTGGATCATCTATCCTGATGAAAAATATCATTTCTAAATGGGCCACATATTTCCTGAGGTGAAAGTTTTTTCAGTTCATATATCAGAGTATGTGTCATAGTGTGTCCCTTCATGTCCATTTCAGATATATTATGTGGTCACATCTATTTCTATGTTAGCATTGGGTTGACACATTTTGAAAGTTTTCTCAAATTAGAAAATTCAAATCAATAGCCTCAGTGACACACTTAGTCTGTATCAGTGGCAGCATAATGTCCTTCAGAAATGCAGAGATTTAAGGGCTCTGGCCCTGGAGAAGCAACCTAGCAGCCATAGATAGAGGTTCAAAGGCAGAGAGCGCATGGACTCCTTTTTCACATGTTGGCTGTGCGTCAGCACATGGGGACATGGAGTTACAGGCGTGGCGTGTTTCCATCTGAGACTACAGTCCATCTAGGGTGTTTCCTTGATGAGAAACACCAAAGCACAGCTGAGGCTTGTAGAGATGTACACAGCCATGGCCCCAGCATCATGTTACACTGGCCATTCTTGTGCTCTCTAAGCTCACGGGTTGGTGAGGCAGGCAGTTCAGGGGGCACAGAGTGACCCATGGGAAACCAACCTCGCCTACGGTGGTGCTCGTACAGAGCTAGAGATCTTTTTTCCGGGCCCAAGGTGAACCTGAACCATCAGGATTCTCAGAAGTGGAGCTAGGTTCCCAATCAGGCACTGTGACTACTCCTTTCAGGGATCTTTGAAAGATGGGAATTTGATAGGCCTAAATTCCTGGCCTGATCTCAACATGAGGGTCATTACTCCGGGGTGGGGACTTATCAAATGACCCTTTCTCGGGGATCATATATTAGATAGCCTATATATAAGACATTCATATCATGATTCGTAACAGTAGCAAAATTACAGTTATGAAGGAGCAACAAAAATAATTGTATAGTTGAGGATCACCATAACATGAGGAACTGTATTAGAGGGTCGTAGTGCTAGGAAGGTTGATTCTCACTGCCCTGGCCACTTTGGACTACAGTGGGCCCAGATTCTTACCTGTTCCCAGCTCAAAACCATACTAGAACCTCTGACTTTCCAGGTGCCAGGAGTGTGGGTGGAGGGTTGATCATGAATAGCAAGGATTTGGGGGGTGATCCTACCAGCTTTCCTCACCTATGACCTCAGCCCCTCAGTGTTCACCATATGAGCTCAGCAGGCATTTATGTATGCAGGGAACATGAAGTACTGGGGTAGAGGGGTGGAAGGACAGCCCATGCCACCAAGGGGGAGGGGCTGCGAATCATCTCCCACGTTTGTCAAAAATCTGGACTGGGAGGAACACTAAGAAGAACCCAGCGAGGCACCTGAAGGGGCGTCAGCTGCAGTGACTCTCAGGTGAGTTCTCTGGATCATAGGCTCTCCTTGCCATGGGGAAGGAGACCTTCTTGCATGTGGCATTCCTGACCCCCTATGTTTCCCTCAGCATGCCCAGATAAGCATTCTCCTTTGCCCCCCACTGGCCACTCCTCACTTGTGAAGGAGGAGCGTGGCTCACATCTGTGGGGAAGGCAGCTAGTTAGGTGAGCCTAATTCAAATGTCAGACAGATGCAAATCACAGGCTTTTCTATGAATAGCATCCCCGTTGTTCCCAGGAGGCCAAGCTGCTGCATTCTCCTTCAAAACACATTTGCGCTTTTCCCATTTATGAGCTGCACCCTGGACTGTCTATCTTTGGCCCCTCAAGGCCAGTGCTGTGTTCTTTGTTCCCGAAAGTCTTCCTGAGTGAAATATTAACAGGTGGTGGGAATGAAGGGCCCGGGAGCCTCCGAAGGCAGGGCTGATGAAGAAAGGATACCTGGAGGGTGTGTTGCTCACTGACCTGGAATTTTCCATTCCTCTTAAGCTCACATGACCAGGGCAGTGTTTCCTTGAAGTCACAAAACTAAGATGGCTGCGGAGTGGCATGTGCTAAATAACTGGCCACTGGCCATAGCTGTTTACGGCATTGCGGTTGCCAGGGAGGAGACAAAGGCCCGTGATGCAGCATGGTGGAAGTGATTAGGCCTGCATGTCGAGAGGCCGGAGACCTGGCTGTGGCGGAGCTGCCTCAACAGCCTGAGGAATCCTGGAGATGCCAAGAGATGCCCTGTGTTTCCTTGGCTGGCGACAGCACAGAATCCCGTGTTGCTCTGTCTTTAGCAGCTGAGCTCTGTTTATTCTGGGGCAGAGCTGTATTTCTCTGTCACCTCTGAGATTCCGCTCTCCCCCTCCCCACTTTGTCTTCTTTCTTTTCTGCACCTGGCTCTCCATTCCTGCCTTCCTGTCCTTATTCACTTCCTTTATCTTAAGGCAGAGGACTCCTAAGCCAGGCTACCAGTCGATCACACGTCTTTGAGTCTCAATGACTTACCTTCGACACTGTCAAGGGCTGCCTCGTCTTAGCCACGTGACCCAGATCTAGTCATTTGGTTTCAATGGCACTTGGTGCCCTCATCTGTCCCGAGGGAATGGTTAGGGCTTTGGTGAGATTTACAAACAGGACCTCTCCCATGAATGCTGTGGGAACACAAAGAACTTGTTCCTCTACCAAGGAGTTCCCTCAGATTCTTCTGTGAATGGCAGCGCGATGTCTAATCGATGGCCTTGGCTTCTTTTTCCTTGTCCCACGCAGTGCGCTTCTATAGAGCATTCCTCTCAGGTCTTCTGGGGTTCAGAGGTCGTGGGTGTATGACTTGTGCTCAGGGCCAAGATCCCTGCTGAGATGGAGCGCTGCCTTTGGGACTCACTAGTTTCAGTTTTCCAGGCACTCTGTTGGGGAGCTTAGCTTTTAAACTATGATTAACTGACTAGGAGTCCCCGAAAGGGGGTGCAACCAAAGCCATAGACCAGACTCATTTTGCACTTGAGGTTGACTTCTGGAATCTGCTTAGTAAAGATTTATGTTTTCTGGACACAGCAGGCTATTTTCAGGGGCTACTTTCAGAATGTCACTGTCATACATAATTAGAGGATGTGGGCATTACTAAATACAATATAAACCACTTCTGGGGAAATATTTAAGTTTACTTCTATAGGATACAACTCTATGGGCACATGGCTCAGTGAATTACAGGCTACGCTTTAGAATACAGTTGTCCCATTGGCCAGGAACCTTGGTGTTGGGCACAACGTACCCAACTGAAAGTGATAACTAAGTCTTGGCATGCACCCACATTTTTTCCCAACTTCCAGTAGGGCCTGTTCCATGGTTCGTTTATCAGTCAAGCCCCAGGGCCTAGCAAAAACCTGGCATACTTAATATTGCTGAATTTTGAATGACTGGCTCCTGGCAGGGTCCTTCTAACTAAGGTCACCTGGTATAAATGGTGCCGGAATGCTCTGATGTCAGTACAGACAGGCAGTTAAGTACTTTGAACAGGGCAGTGGTGACGCACGCCTTTAGTCCCAGCACTTGGGAGGCAGAGGTAGACACATCTCTGAGTTCAAGACCAGTCTGGTCTACAGAATGAGTTCCAGGACAGCCATGGCTACACAGAGAAACCTTGTCTTTAAACAAACAAACAAACAAACAAACAAACAGTATTAAATAAATAAAATTTTAAGAAAGAAGTGCTTCGGAAGCAGATAAAAGCATTGTGCCCCCCACCAAGGTTCCTGGCCAATGGGACAACTGTATTCTAAATGCCAGGTTTCTACTAGTCCTTAGTAGATGTCTGGTCTTCCTTACCCCTGTCTCGTTTTCTGTCTGTGATACAGGAGCACAGCAAGCAACCCCTACACCGCTAGTGTGCGGTGATGAGTCCCTGAAACGATGTATGGGCACCTGTATCAGTGTTTGACAGCCAGGTGTAGAGTCAATATGGCCTGCTGGGCAGCACTGCGGCTGGATGTCCCCAGGGCCTCCCAGGATGCTGTCATCGGGCAAGTCCAGGCATTCTCAGCAGAGAGCTCGATATGGATTGAGTGCTTTGTGGCTGCAATTATTGTTTGCTCCTGGCACCCGTCCACAGATACTTACTGGGGCCTCAAAACCCATCGGGCACTCAAGCGTCCAGCACTCTAGGCATTTCCCAGAAAAGGCAGTACTTCTGTTGTTGCATTACAAATGCCTCCTACCGCTTAGTGCTCACTTGCCCCTGTTGCTTGGTCTTGGAGACCTGCCATGTCCTATCATGCTATCAGCAAAGGAAACAATGATCTCTCCGCAGGACTTTGCCCTCTACAAGCTCAGGGACTAGGAGTGCTACCAGCCAGGCTGGAAAAGTAATGCCTGCAGCGTCGGAGAATGTTCAGCTCAGAAATGTAGTTTATATAGACACACATGGAGTGTGTGTGTGTGTGTGTGTGTGTCTGCTGGCTTTGAACTCAATTTGTAGCCTAAACAGTCCTTGGATTTGCCATCCTCCTGCCTCAGCCTCTCTGGTACTGGGATTACAGGCCCCTGGAGCCATCAGCCTGTCTCCTGAGGGAGTGTGTCTGTATGGTTCAGTATTAGCAGTACCATCACGAATGGGGATTTCTAAAAGCCTTTGTCAGGTAAGAGG
Source organism: Bramus lutescens (assembly GCA_001685075.1). Lineage (NCBI taxonomy): Eukaryota > Metazoa > Chordata > Mammalia > Rodentia > Cricetidae > Bramus > Bramus lutescens. The sequence continues at coordinate 585,493 of LOEQ01000183.1, read as the reverse complement.
GAGAAAAGCACTGGAGTGAATACAGATTGGAACAGGGAGTGGCAATGAGTTGTTGCCAGGTCTTTGAGATCTTATCTTTATTTCCTAAAGCCTACAATTCTGTATTTTAAAGCATTAATGCTGACCCATGTCCAGTTACTTTGCCCAGTGGGTAGAGTGGACATAATAGCATGGACACAGACTGCAGAGTCAAAGCCCAGATCCAACCTCAGTTTTGCCCACAATTGGTTTGATCAATGTCATAGTTCACCAGGGCGTTATTTTTTCTCTCCCTGTTGTATGTGGACACTGTGGAAATTATGTAATTGTGACTGGCAACAATGGCACAGCTGGTAGTCCCGACACCTCAGGAAGCTGAGGCCAGAATTTGAGGCCAGTTTGAGCCACACAATCAGACCCAGTTTCTTGAGGGGGTAAGAGAGAAGGCCAGGAGGGTAGGAGTGTCTCCCGCTCTTGCAGAGAACCTAATTTTGTTGCCAGCACCCACACGGCAGCTCACTGTGATTCCAATCCCAGGGGACTGAACACTCTCTTCTGGCCTTTGCATGTTCCTCCATGTACATAGGCTCACACACATAGACATAAAAGTAAATAAAGGCATGTATATACCTTAAGGCAAAACCCAAACCAAATCAAAACAAGAAAAGGTCATGGATTAGTTTGGACATAAAAGCAAGTGGATGTGACCTTTATAGTCATCCAAGCAAACCTCCCGTGTTCTGGTTCTATAGCCTGTCTGTGAGGCCGGCACTTGGAGGAAGGAGGCAGGAGAGATCTGTAGAAGATTAAATCTGTTTTCCACAGGACAACAGTCAGGGGGCCTGTCCTTTCCTGCCCAGGTACTGAAGAGTTTCTCCCACGATAAAATAGGCTTGTCATGGGCAGAGGGCCAGGAGGTTGAAACAGCCCAGATGATTGAGAACGCAAAACCCCCATGAGATATGCACCAGCATAAAAACCCCAGGGAGAATAGAATGCAGACAGCTCAACCGCTGAAGGGAAAGGACAGCCAAGCTGAGAAGGGAAGAGACCCAGCAAGCAGAGACCCCTTCAGCTGGGCATCTGAGCCCAAGTGACTGCTGATACAGAGAACTTTCCCTATGGAGGGCGCTGAGTGTCTCTCTCCTGTGTTGTGTGTACTAACAATCAGATCCACAGAGCTACCAGGGCTGGTAGTGGGGAGTGCAGGGGGGGGGATTTAGTAATCTAAATAAATAATTGTATTTTAAGGCAATTTAAATAGGTCTTCCCTGACTTATGATAGGGTTGTACTCCACTCCACAAAAGCAAACCAACAGAAAAACCACATAGTATGGTGACTATAATTGCCCACACCTCACCACACCCTATCCTTCCCGATTCTGGCTTAGATCTCACTTGTAGTCTTGAGATTAGCTGGTAACCCTGCCATGTCACCTCTGCTCAGCTCTGCGGAATACTGTGGGGCCATCCAATCAACCACCCTGCAAGATACCAAGGACCAGACATTCAAGAATGGCTTCTCCTGAGTGGGGCGCACCTCTACATCATTGTGGAGTTAAAAGATTGCAGATCTTTCTGGACAAGCCTGCTTTATAGTGGGAGAAACTTCTCAGTGCCTGCCCTGAAGTCCTGTAACCTGGGCAAGAAAGGACAGACCCCCTGACGATTGTCCTGTGGAACATTTTTATCTTCTACAGATCTCTCCTGCCTTCTTCTTCCTCCAGTTGTCAAATAAGTCATCTGGAGGGACCATGTGCATTAAAAAAAAAATCATGCAATGTAAAAAAATGTAAATAATATAATGTAAACAAACAAACAAGACCTTAGGGCTGGAGACGGTGGCTCAGCAGTGCTTAAAGGTGTGTGCTGCTCTTGCAGAGGACCTGGGTTCAATTTCCAGCACCCATGTGGCAACTCAAAACCTCTGTAACTCCCGTCCAGGGGAACCGACACCCTCTCTGACCTCTGCTAGCACAGGGCATGCATGTGGTGCTCAGTCATACATGCAGGCAAAACACCCATCCTTAGAAAAAAAAATGGACAAAAGCGCTCATAAAGTCAACATCTGATTCCCGTTAGTTTGGCTAAACTACCCTCACCTTAGCCTCACCCTAGCCCTGTTGGGTGCTAGCTTGACAATTGAAAGGCTTTGTTTTGGGGTTTTTCTTTTTATTTGAGACAGGGTATTACTATGTAGCTCTGGTTAGTCAGAAACTCTGTGTAGATTATGCTGGCCCCGAACTCACAGAGATCCACCTGCTTCTGCATCCCAAATTACCCAAATTAGAGGCTTGTGTTACTGTAACTCATCCCATTTTTTTAAGATTTATTTTTACTATTTTTAATTATGTGCATTTGTGCGTCTGTGAGAGGGTATTTGTATGCATGAGTACAGGTGTTCTTGGAGTCCAGAAGAGGGTGCTGGAACTCCTGGAGCTAGATAGAGTTACAGGTGTTTGTGAGACACCTCACACAGTTGCTGGGAATTGAACCCTGGTCTTCTGCAAGATCCATAGGAGCTCTTGACTGCTGAGTCATCTCTCCAGCCTCCAGAACCGCTTTTAAATAGGAACTTTCCTATAAAGTCCATCCCCAAATGCCTACCTCCCTATTAGGTATGAAAGTGATGTCATTAATGACTCTGGGACCTTTTCTTTGTACAGGAGGGTAAAGTCCAGACAACATGTGTGCATGTGCCTCTTCATACAATGTGCATACAATGCATACCCCACAGGAATGAATGTGCTAGGAAAGGGGCTTGGGTTGGCTTGGACCTAGTCATTTGCAAAGGGTTTCATTTATATATATTAGTAAATACATATATTCTGCTATCCACCTTCTTGTCAGTCAGGTATCGAAGGTTGGGCATTCACTCATGTGTGCAATTAGTAAACATTTATCCTGCTCTTATGATATCACCGATATCAGCTTGGTGCAAAGAAAACAGGTCAGTTAAACAGGCCCTGAGCTGGAAGTGCTCCAAACCTGATGAGGGACATATTTGAGCAAAAGCATGCATAGGATGTTAGGGAATTATCAGTGGGTGTGGCAATGCACTCACATAGAGTCTCTAGTGGGCCATCAATACAGTGGAAGCTGGGGTGACGCAAGGGTGCTAAATTCATCTGAGGCAGGAGGGAAGATGTTTCATGCAGAGGCAAGTGTACATGTTAAGCAATGGCTCCCTAATGCCCTCCGTGTGCCAAGGGCTAATAGGGCCATGCCTTCAGCACCGCCCTACAGGCTCTCTGAATAGATTCACAGTCCATGCAAAAACAATGGGCTTTAGATTCAAGTAGAGCTTCCTGCCTGCTTCCTGGCAAGGGCGTCTTAGTCCTGGCTGGCTAGATGCCCACGGGGAGAGTGTGTCTAGTAGCCTGCCTTTCCTCCTACAGCATCGATCACTTGCTTGTAATCTCCAGGGTCCTGGACTATAAGCTTCGTAATGTCGGAATGAGTCTGTCTTGTCCACTGTTGTGCCCCAAGGCTCAGCACCAAGTGGTTCATGGTAAGTGCTCAATGAAATATTTATTCAAAGAATGCATAATAAATAAGTGGAGGTGGAAGCAGCAAGGCCAGGGACCTGCAAGTCATTTAGAATCTAGATTGCTTCCTTTTATTTTCCTTTCATATTATCTATCTGTGAGCTTTAGATAGAACCAGGCCCAGTGAAGACGTGAACATTCTGTTTTTAATTGACGGATATCAAATTACACTCGGCATGATAATTTGATGCACGCAGTAGGAAAGGAGCAGTTTTGGGTGATCAGCATTTCTATCTTCTTGAACATTCACCTCTGCTTTGTGTTTGGAAACCTTGAACACCTTTCTCCGTGTTTTAAAGTGTATCCTGAGTTGCCAGTTACACTTACCCTATCTTGCTATAGAACCCTAAAACAAATTCTTTCAATTGGCCTGCATTCTGGTATCCACTACCCAATGCCCCTCTCCATCCCCTTCTCCTCCTACTGCTTGGCCTTTTATAATCACATTTTATGCTCTTCCTTCCAGATGATGAACCTTTATAGCTTCCAGATGTACCTTTATAGCTTCTGTGCACAGATGAGAACAGTAGCATCTGTCCTTCTGCCTTATTTCACTTAACACAATGTCCTCTGGTGCTTCCCTATCCGCCTTGTTACAAATGCTAGGATTTCAACAAATCAAAGCCACAGTGAGTCAGCATCTCGCCCCTGTCAGAATGATTATCACACTGGCAGTACATAACGAATCAGGCAAGAAGGCAGAAAAGAGGGCTTTTATACATGGCTGAAGGGAATGTAAGTCAATATAACCATCTCTGGACACCAGTATGGAGGCTTCTGGAAAAAAAGTGAATAAAAATGACCCAGCAACTCCTACTGGAGATATAGCCAAAGGAAATGCAATCAGCATAACAAAAAGTCCTTGTGTTCCTATGTTTATTTCCCCACCATCCACAACAGCCAAGACATTAAACAAGGTTCCTATCAATAGATGAATGGATAAAGAAAATGTTGGCTATATACATAATACACATAATTACTTTCCTGTCACTGAGGTTACAATACTTGACAGAAGAAACTTAAGAAAGAAAGGTTTAATTTTTCTCATTATTTTTCAAAGACCGTCAAACTATCATGGCAGAGAACATGTGGGGAAACATCTCGAGTCATGGTGAGAGGAGTCTGAGGCACAGGCTGTCCACACTCTGGTATGTCAGGAAGCAGAGAGGGACCAGAGGACACACACTTGAGACTGACTTCTACCAGTTAAACTCCACCTCCTACCTTCCCGCAACCTTCCAGCATATTTATTGTATATATGGTGGGACGAGGCATGAGGATACCATGATGTACACATGGTGGTCACCAGTTGCAGGAGCCAACTCATTTCTTCTACCATGTGGATCTAGGGCTCAAATCTCAGTTGTCACTCTTGAGAGCAAGTGCCTTTACCCACAGAGTCATCAATCAGCCCTACAAAACCCCAAATGATTGGGAGAGCTACATTCATGGCCTAGGCTTCACCTAAGTAGAGAGTGACCACTCTTTCTTGCCTGTCAAGTCCCTATGGAAAGTCATTACCTGCAGGATGAATCCACAAGATTGATTAATCATTATACCTGATAACATGAAAACATGTGATATTTAGCATTGCGAAATGGTTTGAATGAATATGGCCCTCACAGATTCTTATGTTCGAATACTGAGTCCCCAGCTGGTGGAGCCCGTAGAGAATGGTTTGGAGGTGTGGCCTCATTGGAAGAGGCATGTCACTGGGGGCAGGCAGGCTTGGAGGTTTTCAAAGCCCACAGCATTCCCAGTTAGCTCTCTCTGCCTCCTGCTTTGGGATCAGGGTGTTAGCACTCAGCTGCTGCTCCAGCTGTCCGTATCAATTCTTTCTCTCCACCATCATAGGCTCCGACCCTTGGGGACTATCAGCCCAATTCAACTCTTTTTTAAATAGTTTCTTTGGTCATGGTGTTTTGTTCCAGCAATAGCAAAGTAACAAAGACACAAATAAAACTGAGAAATGAAGAGCTGTATTAGTCAACCGTGGCCAGTAACAATGCCATAATTGTAGGGTAGGTTTAAATACCCTACATGAATGTTTCCTATTCTTTCCAAACACTTAACTGATACTATCTGATACTATAATGAGGAAAATGCCCTCCCATTATGTATGTAGGCATGTGTGTGTGTGTGTGTGTGTGTGTGTGTGTGCAGTACAAGTGCTTACAGAGGACAACTTTGCAACTTTGGGTATCCTTCCTCAGTTGCTGCAGACTGGTTGTTGTTCTTTCTTCTTTCTTCTCTCTTCTTCTCTCCTTCTTCTTCTTCTTCTTCTTCTTCTTCTTCTTCTTCTTCTTCTTCTTCTTCTTCTTCCTCCTCCTCCTC
>LOEQ01000183.1:552222-574086 GCA_001685075.1 Bramus lutescens | reverse complement strand
TTTTTTGAAAAACAAGGAGTAGTCTTAACACATGAATTGGGGGATTAAGTGAGGTGCTTTGGTGTTTTTGCTGTAAGGTTGATTTTTGTTTGTTTGCTTGCTTGTTTCCTTGGAGGCCCTGGGGAGGGATTCTCGAGCATCTTGCATGGGAGGCCAGCATTCTCCCAGCCCTGGATTTAGGGATTAGGTTTTTAACATATGGATTTGGGGACACAGCTAGACCTTAGCCCTTTCTAAGTGCTGTCTCTACGGGAGCTTCTTGCACCAGCATGGTAGCCTTCCCGCCTCTCTTTTCTTTTCTGTACTCACCAGTCAGACCCCAAAGGGAAAAGAACAGCAGGGTCTTTCTAGTTCAGTTAAGAAAAACGCTGCTGATGCCGAGATGGAGGATGGCAGACACCTCCGAAAGCATCCACAGGGCTCACCTCACCTCCTTGCCCTGTTTTCTAACGGGATTGTGTATTATTTAAAAACAAAACAAAAACAAAAAAACAAAAAAGCCTTCACAGTGATCTGTTGTTTTATGCAAAATGAGATATCCCAGGGCTGACAAAGTGTTTCTGAAATAGGAAACCTTTTCTACTGACTTCATCATGACCACAGATGTGTGCCTACAAGAAGAGAAAAATCTCCCAGTAATCACAGCTGCTGCTTTACCACAAGAGGAGGGAGGCTTAAGCAGAGGCCAGTCCTGTGGCAAATGGGATCACCTGCAGTTCTGGCGAGATCCTACCTGCCTAGAATCAAATGACAGGGATAGAATGGGGCCCTGAAAAGGGCACTGGATGTGGACCCAGCTCTGCTTCTAGCAGGTATGAGAATCTTGTTAGGTAACCTGGTTATCTGCCAACCTTCAGTTTCTGTACCCATGAGAAGACATTCATTGTGCCTGTTTCCAAGGGCTCTTGTGAGGAGGCTTTGGTTACTTGGTTGTCAAAGGCTTGACACATAGTAGGTCCTCTTGAGTGGTGACCACTATGATCTGCTGGCTCTCCTCCATTTGCAGAGAAGAATCCAGAGAGCCTACTGTGTGTCATTTGTTCCTCCATGGGCCTTCTCCATGCCAACAATGGCTACTCTGCCTGTAGCACACAGCCAACAGCTGAGAACCCTGTGCTTTATGACTTCACTGATAAGCCTTCTGGCCAGTTCTGCCCCACCTTTTGCAGTTAAAAAACACAGGCTTGAATTTCCATCCAACTCCCCTTCGTATCTGAACCACCGCAGGAGAGCATTCTGGTTTTTGTGACCCGGATTCAGATCCCAGGCTAATCTCCAAGACCCTATGTAGCCGCGTATGATCTTGAACCCTTGATCTTCCTGCTCCCACCTCCTGAGTGCTGATTATTGGTGTGTGCCTATACACAGTACTGGGGGATCAAATCTACCAGCTTAGGCAGCTGGGCAAGCACTTCCCCAACTGAGCTCCAGTCTTAGCCCTGAGGAGTCTCTTCTGCTGGTCACTTCTCCACTCCTGGGGTCATGGGGGTTTCTTATCCTTTATCCTAATGTTTAAGGTCATTGTGTTTAGCAATTAAAACCACACCATGCCTAGTTATATCTGAATTTCAGATAAAAAGACACAATTTTAATGTGAGCATGTCCTGTGTAATATTTGGAGTGTAAATACATTAAAAAGTCAGCTCATCATCCTGTGCTTATCAGCACTCGTCCTGGGACCTCGCTCATGGTGTTAGTTCCCTCTGTTCCATTGGAAATGCGGCTGGACACGCGGGCAGGTGCTGCTTTCCTTTTCCCTTACAAAGTTTCTTCCCTGCTTTCAGTGATCATCCTCTCTCCAGCTCAGAGGCAGTGAGCATTCACTGGGTGGGTGGATTTCAAACAGCCATATGTGCATTTCCTCTAAAGAAAGAAAGAAAAAAGAAAAAGAAAAAAAAAGAAAATCCATGCATTTATTTCTGCTGAGCTCTGTAAATATTTCATCTGCTGCGCCCATTCAATCAAAGCTCCCAGTTCCATCCTGTTGCAGCTGGAGAGTGTTTGAAGTATTCGGCTTTTCAAGCAGATATTTAACTTAATTGGCTGCTAGCCCATCAGTTGGAGGTGCTTGTGTTCACCTTGGCGAGAACGACAAAGGAACTTTTGTGCCTAACTAGCCCACTAGTCACCTCTGGCTTTTAAAAATCCCTCAGCTTATTGTCCTTTTTAATGAAGCCTGTGTCAGCTCTCAGCAAGTTAAATGTCAGCCCCCTGCCCTAAAAAGGTCTGATGAGTTCCCATCTTCATTGAAACACTGGAGACAGAAAGTAGGGGGTACTGGAGGGCAGGACATTGAAGTAATCTGAGGCCAAGTGCAGAGGTCAGGCTTGAACCCACAGGGGGCAGATCAGATGTCTGGGGTGCCCTGGGGATATGGGAAGCTAAGGAGAGGTGGACTGACTCCTTGGCTGTGCCTGGAGAGGCAGGGAAGGGGGGTATCCCAGGGAGGGTTAGCACAGTTCCCTCCACCATGCAGTGTCGAGAGCATCTATTTGCTTTCTTGCTTCCCTGCCAAGCTCCTGTGGGTATTAGAGTCTAATGTAAATGATTAGACCCTGGTGGGTAGGGATAAGCTTCCTTGGTATGATTCGGCTCTTCTGCTACTTTTAGCTGGAAAAATTACTTTGCCTTTTTATGGCTGAGTCCTGTATAAAATACAGATATAGCCAGTGTCTGCCTCATACATATGACCAGATGTGGCTGGAGTTGCTAGGCGATCAGAGCTCATGTTTGTCAAGTGTTCAGAGCAGAGCCTGCATGTAGTTAATAAAAGTCCCCTGGTTTCATTTGTCTATCATATATATANTATATATATGATAGACAAATGAAACCAGGGGACTTTTATTAACTACATGCAGGCTCTGCTCTGAACACTTGACAAACATGAGCTCTGATCGCCTAGCAACTCCAGCCACATCTGGTCATATGTATGAGGCAGACACTGGCTATATCTGTATTTTATACAGGACTCAGCCATAAAAAGGCAAAGTAATTTTTCCAGCTAAAAGTAGCAGAAGAGCCGAATCATACCAAGGAAGCTTATCCCTACCCACCAGGGTCTAATCATTTACATTAGACTCTAATACCCACAGGAGCTTGGCAGGGAAGCAAGAAAGCAAATAGATGCTCTCGACACTGCATGGTGGAGGGAACTGTGCTAACCCTCCCTGGGATACCCCCCTTCCCTGCCTCTCCAGGCACAGCCAAGGAGTCAGTCCACCTCTCCTTAGCTTCCCATATCCCCAGGGCACCCCAGACATCTGATCTGCCCCCTGTGGGTTCAAGCCTGACCTCTGCACTTGGCCTCAGATTACTTCAATGTCCTGCCCTCCAGTACCCCCTACTTTCTGTCTCCAGTGTTTCAATGAAGATGGGAACTCATCAGACCTTTTTAGGGCAGGGGGCTGACATTTAACTTGCTGAGAGCTGACACAGGCTTCATTAAAAAGGACAATAAGCTGAGGGATTTTTAAAAGCCAGAGGTGACTAGTGGGCTAGTTAGGCACAAAAGTTCCTTTGTCGTTCTCGCCAAGGTGAACACAAGCACCTCCAACTGATGGGCTAGCAGCCAATTAAGTTAAATATCTGCTTGAAAAGCCGAATACTTCAAACACTCTCCAGCTGCAACAGGATGGAACTGGGAGCTTTGATTGAATGGGCGCAGCAGATGAAATATTTACAGAGCTCAGCAGAAATAAATGCATGGATTTTCTTTTTTTTTCTTTTTCTTTTTTCTTTCTTTCTTTAGAGGAAATGCACATATGGCTGTTTGAAATCCACCCACCCAGTGAATGCTCACTGCCTCTGAGCTGGAGAGAGGATGATCACTGAAAGCAGGGAAGAAACTTTGTAAGGGAAAAGGAAAGCAGCACCTGCCCGCGTGTCCAGCCGCATTTCCAATGGAACAGAGGGAACTAACACCATGAGCGAGGTCCCAGGACGAGTGCTGATAAGCACAGGATGATGAGCTGACTTTTTAATGTATTTACACTCCAAATATTACACAGGACATGCTCACATTAAAATTGTGTCTTTTTATCTGAAATTCAGATATAACTAGGCATGGTGTGGTTTTAATTGCTAAACACAATGACCTTAAACATTAGGATAAAGGATAAGAAACCCCCATGACCCCAGGAGTGGAGAAGTGACCAGCAGAAGAGACTCCTCAGGACTAAGACTGGAGCTCAGTTGGGGGAGTGCTTGCCCAGCTACCTAAGCTGGTAGATTTGATCCCCCAGCACTGTGTATAGGCACACACCAATAATCAGCACTCAGGAGGTGGGAGCAGGAAGATAAAGTGTTCAAGATCATATACGGCTACATATGTGTGTGTGTGTGTGTGTGTGTGTGTGTGTGTGTATGAAGGTGTAGGCTCTTTGGATGGGTACCTTTAAGGAGAACTCAGGAAGGGCTATTGAATGTCTTTTAGGAATCCTTAGCAAAACACCCAATTCTGTGTTGGTTTTTACCCTTTCTCACACAGGCTACAGTCATGGTCTCGGTTTGGGACTTAGAAGCCAAGTTAGCTCCTCAGTGTACTAAGCGACCATGACACCTGCCGAGTGCAACCACCCAAAGGGAGCAGACTGGTTGCTGGATCTCGAGTCTCAAATGCAGCTGTGTCCAGTATGAAGTAGACGGAGACACCATCAGGGTTAGAGGTAGCTGCGGGTACTAGATAGGAAGGACCCTCTTTTCTGAGAAGTGATACCCTCATGGAGGCTGTGCAGCGTTACCAGCAGAGATTCCGGGCTTCCTCAGTTCTTCAGGCCCCTGGATCTGACTGACAGCCATGATTCTGTATGATGGGTCAGAAAGCTCGGCATTCTCCCTGTTCCCTGTGTGATCCAGCGTTTTCACATTGCGACACCCAGACCGCCTCTCAAACAACACAGGTGAAAGGCTGTTGCTTCTCAAGCAGCTCAGGTGGAAGGGATTTCCCTTGACTTTTTAAGGACTGGTGTTGAACCAGAGGATTAGTTCTTACCAAAAGGTCCTGGAGTAAAGTTTGAAGATTGTGCTGAGATCGTTTAAGTCCAAAAAGTAAATTCAAGGCCAATGTGGGCTAAGGAGACCCTTTCCCCAAAACAAACAAACAAACAAACAAAAATATGGAAAAGGCCCCTGATATGGAATCAGGAATGTGCGTACCAGATAACATCAACAGAACAAACACCAAGAGAAGTGACTTGCTCTCAGTGGCTGTGCCCAGTGTGGTTTGTACTTCGGTCAGCTGAGCTCTTGGCAAGAGAGCAGAAATTCGGCAGTCCAGCTCCTGAGATCAATACACCAACTCTCAGCTTGGCTGGTCTACCCATGTCAATACTCTGACAGGGAGATGGCGTTGGCTGAAACCCCTCCAACCCCTAGACAGTCGGGATGGTACTTCAAGTCTCTAGCACTTGAAGAAATGAGGACTTATATCCCCCCCGCCCCCCGTTTTCTCCACATTCCTTCAGATGCAACCCGACTTTAGCTAGCTCTCTGTTCTGGTTATATAGGATCTGAACTGTCTGATACAGGCCCATTTATTAAAAACCTGTTCCTAGCTGGTGGCACTGTTATGAAGATCCCCTCTAGGAGATAGGGTCTGGTTGGTCACCAAGGTCGCCTTTGAAAGTTTTAGTCCCGCCCCTATCTCTGGTACTCTGTTTTCTGGCTCACCACCATCATGATGCAGCTGCCCTTGCCTCTATCTATTGTCTGCCATGATGGATTGTGTCTAGATGTCTTTTTAAAAGACTAAACAATATTTCATGGTGTGTGGGTGTGTATCTAGTCACTCACATGTCAAGGGCCTGAAGGTGGCTGATGTAAACAGCATCAGCATGGGCACAGGTGTAAAAACGCCTCTTTTTCTTGAACGCAAAAGCATTTGGCAGGGGAGCTATCACTGTTTGGTCACGTTCTGCAGGCAGGGACAAGTGTGGTGGCACATGCCTTTAGTCCCAGTACTTGGGAAGCAGAATCAGGCAGTTTTTTGTGAGTTCAAGACCAGCCTGTTCTACAAAAGGAGTTCCAGGACATCCAGGGTTGCACGACATCCTGTCTCAAAAAATAAAACAAAGAGACAACAAATTTAGAAGCCATACTTCATGTATAACATCCCAGTTTACTTATTACCATGATAATAGAATATTTTGGTACGGTTTTTAAACAGAAGAAAAAAGGAAAAATTTCAGGGTACAAAACCCTGTTCCTCCAAACAAACAAACAAACAAGCAAATAAACAAACAAGCGTCACTTTTCGTACATGGGTCAACAAGACAAATGGACTCAGTGGCTAGTAGTGGTTAATTGTCTAGAGCAGTGGTTCTCAACCCTTCTGATGCTGTGACCTTTTAATACAGTTGCTCATGTTGTGGGGACCCCAACCATAAAATTAATTCATTGCTACTTCATAACTGTAATTTTTCTACTGTTATGAATTGCAGTGTAACTATCTGATGTGTGATATGTGACATCTGAGGGGTTTGTGATCCACATCTTGAGAACCACTGGTTTATAACATTAGAAGTTGGCTTTCCTTAAACCCATTGACCGTTAGAGATGCTTGTTTGAAGGGTGGAGCCTGTTTGCATCTGTGGCAGAGTGGGAGTTTGAGGCTCCCACAGATCTCTGTTCTCAGAGCTTTTGTGGGTGCAGTAGGGATGAGGCTGCCAGGGATGTAGAGCTGTCCTTGTACTCTCCATGGGCCACTGGTGTCTGACCCTGGGATGTCCTTTGTGTTCTCAGGGACGGACAGAGTGGCCTCCCGAGGCTGCCCTATTGTTGGGCTGTGTGTGAGGGATAAGGCGACAGGACATTGGTATTCCAGTGGGCCTGCCCAGCTGCGTCCTATGCCATCAGTGCCTGTGCCATCAGCCTGGGGAGCCACAGATGACAGGCAGCTGCGAGTCATCTGTTGTGGAAACAGTGTCAGCTGGCACCTCATCATCCTTCTGGGATGTTTGCCTTAAAGTCCCACGGGGCGAGGGTAGGGTGTGAAGGGGGCGTATTTATAGTTTGAGCTATAAATAAGTCGTCTTGGGCAGCTGCAGTTCGACTGAGGTTTTGAATGTGAGCATAATGGTTGAGGGGTTAGATGATCTCCTGGAAGTACTAAGGCCTCTTTATTCCATCCCCGAACTCTCCCGTGGCATGTGGAAGTTCCCACGGCACATGCCTACTCACCCCATACACCCTTCTCACGCACATCTTATCTTCAGATGGTTAAGATACTCTCACCAGACCAGTCTGAACTCAGAACTACCTGGTAAAAGCCTCCAACACATGGTTCCTTGGATGAAATGAAAAGACAAGATCCCAAACTGCTTTTGAGGATTCTGGGATGCCCACCTTCCTAAAGTGGTCTTTGGCACTGGCAACTTCACAGATATTTGGGGGTGACATTTTACAACAATGAATGAAGAAATAGCAGGTGACCGGGCTGGTATTGAGAGCTCTGAGCTGCTACTCTGGGTTGGGGAAAGGGGCAACAGGTAACATAACCACAGCACTGGCCTTTTGGAATGGGAACGCTGTGTGTGGGAACCTATTTGATGCTGGTCCATCATGTTTGGAGAGTAAGGGTGGGAAACTAATCAGAAGTCCATCAATAGGGGCTGGAGAGATGGATCAGTGGTCAAAGCACCTGCTGCTCTTATAGACAAGGGGATTCAGCTCCCAGCCTTCATGGATGGACAGATATGATGGTGGATTGATAATCTAAGGGCAATTTGGGGAGGTGGTGGAGAGTAAGCAGAGCCTAGCTGGAGCACACCCAAGAGAGATGTGTCTTGTCTTCACCTTCTTTCTCGGTTCTCTCTTTCTCAACTGTCTGACTAACCTCTCTTCTGTATGTGAGCTCCCCAGTCTTGAGTCTTGGCTTAATCCTCTCATTCAAGCCTGCTGGTTTCATTACTGGCTATATTAAAGTATTACTTTCTGAAAATTTCTCTAGTTTTTATGCCCTAACTGCTTTTATTCATCCTTCTGTCCATCATGAGATCCAGTCATAAAATACCAAAGCCTAGAGTTGGCCCTTTCTCTGAAGGGACACTAGCCATCCATGCATGAATACTTGTGTACTTGCTGTCTGGCCATCTCTCCTCCCCTGGGGTTCTACTGCACTTCGGGTACACACCAGACCTGAATCAAGCAAGATACCACATATGGTGAGGGCAACGGCATAGGCAAGGTCCCTTCTGTGTCAGGCTAGCAACTGTCTTTGAGAGGTCTGGGCCAAAGGTCAGCAGGGGTCATAAAGCCTAATCGCAAGGTTGTGAGGAATGGCAGGAATCTGGGGCAGAAAGTCTTCCTGAGAGAAAGGATGTCCTATTAGCCTGGAAGCATCTCCAGGGGCCTCCTGGTCTATGGTATCTGCTCAGGCTGACTCCTTCCTCCCAAATCTCCTCAGAGGAAACTTGATTTTCCTTCTCTCTCATCCTCCCCTTCCTCTCCCTAACCTCATGGAAGCAGGAACTGGCTTCATCTCAAGGCACTGAGAAGAGACTAACCCTTATGAGTTCTCACTGGCTTTTGGCATTGGCAGTAGGGGCTACATGGGCGGTATTCACACGGCCATCACTGGCTGCAATCTCAAATAAAGCTGTACAAACAGGAGGAGCCAAGTCCTTTCCCAGAGTCCCACCCAGAGCATGGGGTTTCAGTCTGTGTTGTCTTGGGGCCACTTGTCAGGTGGGGCATGTTTCAGGGCAGGACGTGTGAGATAAGATGTTTAAACCCTGATAACAGAGTGGGTGTGCAGCCCCTGGAGCCATCACTTCCCCTAAGGCCTGCTGCTGGCTGTGCAGCACCAAAGGGGTGGGAGCTGGAAGCAGGAACTTCCTTTCCCCTCCTCTCCTGCTCCGGCCAGGGTCCCAGGAAGTGGGCAGGAAAGGAGGAACAGTGCCGTTCTGCCCTTTAGGGCCCAGGAAGTCAACGCTGGCTCATTGTAGGTCAACCTGCCCCCTTCCAGAAGATCTGCATCTGGTTCATAACTCACCTGCCTCTGACTCAGAAGACGACGGTTCCCTCTGACCCCTTTTTGTCTGTTAAACGTCTGCCCCACAGGACAGATAGTGCCTGTAAGAGGCTGACACAGGGCCGGCTGGAACATAGCGAGCGCAGACACAGCCTATGATTATGATAGTTAATTGTCATTTCAGTGAGCCAGAGGACTTAAGGGATGAGCATAAGCCACCCTGAAAAGGAAGAATAATTGAAAATAACCTGAAAAGTGCCAACCCTGGTGGTTCAAGCCTGTGATTTCAACAGATAGAAGAACCTTAAGAGGTAGGGACATGAGAATTGGGAGAAACTCAGGGTCAGCCATAGCTTTACAGTGAGCTTAAGATCAGCCTGGGCTACATGAACCCTTGTCTCCTCTCCACACAAAAGACCGACTTTGTGAGATATGTGTGGTGTGTTTGCATATGTGGTATGTGTGTGATGTGTTGCGTGTGTGTGTGTGTGTGTGTGTGTGATGTGTGTATGGTAAACAAGGTGTACATTGTGTGGCGTGCGTGATATGTTTGGTGTGTATTGTGTATGTGTGTGTATGTGGCATATGTATAGTGTGTGTGTGATATGTATGTATGGTGTGTGTGATGTGCTGGTGTGGTGTGGGATGTGTTGTATGTGTGTGGTATGTATGTATGGCATGAGTGTGTGATGTATTGGTGTGATATCTTGTGTGTGTATGTGTGTCATGTGCTTGTGCATATCATGTGCTTATGTGTGTGTGATAGTATGTGTATGATGGGGGTGTATGTGGTATGTGTGTGTGGTTTGTATGTATGGAATGTATTTATATGATATGTTGTGTGGTGTGTATGTGTGTGTGTATATATGAAGACCAGAGGCAGTATTTCCTTGGACATAAATTCTTTCCTTGATTACTTTTCACCTTATCTTTTTGAGATAAGGTCTCCCTCTTAATCCAGAGATCACCAAGGCTGCTTGGGTCAGTAAGCCTCAGGAGTCCTGCGTTTACTTCCCCAGCGCTAGATTGCAATCCAGGGCATCACACCTGGCTCCCTACCCACCTGCACTGCCACACACACAGGTACTAGGGGTCAAACTCAGGTTCTCATCTTTATGTAAGCCCTTCACCAATGAATCATCTCCCCAGCCCCAGCATGTTTCTTCATGTGTGGTCTGTAGTCTAGGTTGTTGATTTCTCTGAGCTGTTACAAGTCAGTAAATCCTCCTTACAATCCTATTTTTCGGAAAAGAAGTTCATGAGTTTTAAGTCTCTATATACTAATATTCCACACCCCCATCACATTTTTGAGACAAGGCCTTACTCTGTAGCTTAGGCTAGCCTCAGACCCATGATCCTCCCGCCTCAGCCTCTGGAGGCCTGAAATAACACGTCTATGCCAGGCTTGTTGCTCATATTTTAAAGATGAGAAAACTAAGGTTCCCTAAGGTAGAGGTAGCTTGTCCTAGGCTTTCCATTCAGCTCCACAGAGAGCCAGGCCTTAGCAAAGCTCCACCCTCCCTCCACCTTGTTGCCATAGTGTCTCACAGCTGCAACCTTCAGCATCCCTGGGGCCTCTGTCACACTCCCCTGACCCAGTGCCACCCCAGGGCAGGTGAGATCATGTCTCCCAAAGGCGCCACTTTGGTTCCATTTTGCAGTTAGACTGAGACAATAATTTCAGGAACCTCCAAGTGACAAGTCCCAGACACCAAGATTATAAAAAATCACAGCGTCTCACTGGGATCTTAATTGCATTAAGTCACCAGTCAGCCAACACGGGACACGGCCACGCCTCTGGACAGGATTCCTGACGCTGCTCCTAGTACCGCTGCTTTGCCTTCTGCTTCTCTCTCTGCCTCTGTCTTTGTCTCTGCCTCCCATCTCCTCACCCTGTCTTCCTCTCCCTCTCTCCAAGTCCCAGTGAGGGCAACAGAAAGCCTCAAATGGGCAAGATCACCACAGAATGCAGAAGAAGGCTGAAGGCTCAGAACAGAGTGGTTTTCCTACAGGCTGAGCGAGCCTCCTGCCTTGTATCAGGGCTGTCAGCAGAGCAGTAGAATGCAGGCTAGCAACATCTCAGGACTGGTGGCCATGCCGGAAGATCAGTGCTGGCCTGATTTCAGCTGGGAGAGTGGAGCTAAGCACTGCAAGGAAGTTGTTCTTGGGTCCAGCTTGCCAAGAGTACAACAGCCCACCACAGAGCCTCCAGAGGGAAGCTGTGGTGGGCAGAGGGGTATCCCTACGTGGTGGGCCAGGAGGGGCTGTCTTACAGAGTGTGTCTGGGCTTCGCATTTCCCATTATCCTGCTGTCCACATGCCACTTACACTCTGTTCTGTATCGCTCCTTCTGTGCTGGTTCTGAGTTCTCACAACACTCTCCGTTCAGTTCCTGCAGGCCCTGATTCCATTCATCCTTATGGAGCTGTCAGGGTTGCTACTGGCTACTACACTCTCCCGCTGACTCCTGGGGACTCCATCTCGATCACCTCTGGCCTTTGACCCAGGCATGCATTGGTTCAACAAGTGAATCAAGGAATCTCTCATGAATATGAAGATATGGTATTTTGTAGGTAGGGACAAGTGCCTATGCTGTCAAGATGTGAGCGCCCTTTCTATCTTTTTAACTTTTCTGGTTGATTTGTTTTTATTGTTATTGTTGTTACATAGGGTATTATATAGCGCAGGCTTCGGAGTCACCATGTCGCCAAAGGCGATCTTAAACTTCTGATTCTCTTGTGCTCCACCTCCCAACTGCTGAGATTACAGGTATGCACCACTATGTTCAGATTTAAGTGGGACTGGGGCTCAAACTCATGACTTTGTAAATGCCAACCGAGCAATTTAACAACAAAGTCAGCACCCGAGGCAGTTTTGAAAGTTGGGGGGGGGTTATTTATGCATAGACATATACTTAGACCCCAAGTGATTGATCATTTTCATTGAAGTATAAGATGGTACCCCACTGTCCTCCTAGGAGAGCCAGTAGGTATACAGATAGATGTACATTGGAACAGGTTGACGCTTTATGCAACCCTCCACCTGGTGTGAGGTGCTGAGGTTGGCTTCATCTTTGGATGTGACCCCCCAATCTAGAATGATTCAATTTTCTTGGGGAGAACAAGCAAAACATCGGATTGATGCTCCAGGCACATGTTTCCCAGTAGCTTGTATTCTGCTCTGAGGGATGAGAATCCACAACTTTGAATAAACCTTTGTCCTGAGTTCTTCCTGTTCTTTCCCTATGGGCTTGAGAGTACAGAATGCAACTCATGCTTATTCTCAACTTCATACTCCCAAGTCTCAGCCCTCACAGTCAGGGAGTCTACAAACACAAAATCACACCTGGGATTTCTTCAGGACATACACTTAATTAAAAGAAAAATTTGGAGCTGGGGACATGGTTCAGCCTGAAGGAAAAAAAAAAGCTTTCCGTGCAAGCAAGGGGACTAGAGTTTGATTCCTAGCACCCACATAAAAAAGCTAGGTGTGACAGCACCAACCTGTAACCCCAGTGCCTGGGAGAAGAAGACAGGGGGATGCCTGGGGGCTCATCAGTTAGCCAGTCCAGCTGAATCAGGGAGCTATAGGCTCAGAGAGAGAGACCCTGTCTCAAAAATTCGAAGTGGAGAGTGGTTGAGGAAACCCCCGTGGTACTTTGAGTGGGAACGACCCCTATAGGCTCCTATGTCTGAATACTTGGTCTCCAGTTGGTGGAATGGTTTGAAAAGGATTGGGAGATGTGACCTTGTTAGAAGACACGTGTCACTGGGGTGGGCTTCGAAGTTTCAAAAGCCCATGCCATTCCTACTTGCCTCTCTCTGCTTTGTTCTTCTAGATAGAGGTGTGAACTCTCAGCTACTGCCCAAGTGCCTTGCCTACCTGCCTGCTGCTGTATTCCCCACCATGATGGTGATGGACGCTACACCTCGGGAACTCTAAGCCCCAAATAAATTCTTTACTCCCTAAGTTGCCTTGGTCATGGTGTCTTATCGTAGCTTAGAAAAGCAGTTAAGATAATCCCCAGTGTTGGCTGCTGGCCTCCAAACACAACGGACACAGACACATGAACGTGTACCTGCACACGCAAAAGGAATTTCAGGGCATTGTGTATCACAGCTATAAATTGTGGGTTTTCTTGGATTTTTGCTTTTAACCCTTAATGAACTGAAGAGCTGTAGCTAGGAATTGCCTCCCCAAACTCAGCATCTGGGTCTTGTGATATGACATGTTGACAGAGCTTTGCTAGAGCCCTTGAGATACAGATGTTTGAAGGATATTTTTAGCAATTTCCCCACAGGACAGCCCCTAGTGGTGGCCATTGGATGAGGCAGGGGCCTCAGTGAAGCTTTGAAACACAGCCATCCTGCATAGGAAGGAGTTCGCAATAATGGTGATTTCAGAGACTGACTTGCTGAGAACCAGTGAAAAAAGATGCTCAAGATGTGAAAATCCAACTCCTGGGGGAAGACGAGTGACCTACACACAGACATGCTCTCCTGTCCTGGTTCATCCTGACCAGGAAGTCACTTTCCCCCTAATTTGTCCAGGGACATCTGAAATTCCTTTAGAAGATGTAAAGGTTTGAAATGCATCTGCCTCTGGCAAAGATGGCCTTCGGGTGATGCTAATGTGCCACTTATATCTGTATGGATACAAGTTTCTAGTCACATGTAAGTCACATGTGCTAACTTAACTCATCATGAATGCTAACAGTAATCCATGTAGTAACCCTGTTCATGCTTCGGTTTATATGAAGAGAATGAGGTCCAGAGCTCTTTCTACTGTATGCAGGGTACACACACACATATGCACACACACACGCACACACACTCACACACATGATGTATGACCATTTTAGCCTTAGATCCTGGGTGTCACAAGAGGACATGGCACAGCAAAGCTGTAGAAGTATAAGGAACATTTCAGTTGCCTTGTGGTGAGTCCATTTGAGTTTATAAGTGGCCACAGGAAACCCTTCTGGTTCTCAAAGCCCCCCCCCCTTAAATCATTATCTGGCTTGCCTAGAGCCATGGGATGTTTTCTTTCCAGCTAAGCAATAATGGAAGATGGTGAACTCAAGCCAATTTGGTGCTCCCTCAGGAGCCCTTCTGGGCTGTGGTGTTCATACAGGATGAGATAAGAGAGCTGCTACTGGCCTGGGTGGACGGAGAGTCGAGCAGAGCCCCACAGGGTATGCGGCAATGGTGATGGAGCCTGGTGGCGGGAATATGGCATGGCCCCTCTGGCTCAGGATTGGAAAAACTGAGAGGGCTCCGATATTTACCTCAGTGACTAAGAGCAGCTCGGGGTACTGTGATTTATGTTCTCAAAAAGGAGAAAAGAAAAATAGACACAGGCTCACCTCCCTCACTAATCCACTCAGTCCACACACATCTGTGGAGCCATATGTAAAATACTGGGGTGTCTCAGAACTTGTCCTTGAAGAGAACAGATCCATACGGGGACAAAGGAACATCAACATGGAACTGCAGTTCTGAGTGCTGAGTACCACCAAGGAGGACCTAGTGAGGCACAGCCGTAAGTGGAAAGGGGCAAGGCTGCCTCTAAGGGAGGGTATTTACAAAGGCTTCCTGGAGGAAGGGCTGTCTGGGCCATCGGTACACAAGACAGCTGTACAAGTTGTGGTCTACAGCTTGAGGAATCCTCACACATCAAAGTAACCTGTGGAGGCCGCACCCAGATCAGAAAACATGACTGGCCAGGGATGTCGGCACACACCTTTAATCCTAGCAGACAGATCTCTGTGAGTTCTCGACCAGCCTGGGCTACACAGTGAGACCCTTTCTCAAAGAAAAGAAAACGAATCCTGGATAGGAATTGCTGCCCCCTCTCAGTCACTCGTCCCCACTTCACTGCCTCAGTTGGGCTTTTGCTGCTGTTGTTGTTGTTTTTAGGTCAATTTGACACAAGTTGGAATTATCTGAGGAGAGAAAGCTCAGTTAAGAAAATGCCTTCATAAATTTCCCTCATGAATTCCCCTTAGGCGAATCTGTGGGAGCATTTTCTTGATTGCCGATTTATAGAAGAGGACCCAGACCAGGGTTGTGCCACCTCTGGGCTGGTGGTTCTGGGCATATGGTATAAGAAAGTGAAATGAGCAGACCGTGGCGAGCAAACCAGTGAGCACCATCCCTCTGTGGCTTCCACTTCAGTTCCTGCCTCCGGGTTCCTTCTTCCCTAGGTTCCTGCTGTCGTTTCCCTTCAGGAAGGACTGTAAGCTGAAAGGTGGAACAAATCCTTCCTTTCTCAAATCACTTGTGGTCGTGGCTTTCATCATGGCAACAGAAACCTACAACACCCACCAAGGTGTCATCATCTCCTGACTCCAAAAGCATTAGCTTTACTTTTTCTGAACTTGTAGACAGAAGCCGTTGAATATGAATTTCTTGGTGGCTGGGATGGAGCTGGAAGGACACCCAGGAGCCCACCAGAGGACAAGGCAGACTGGGGGGGAGGGGTCTTAGGGCAGAAACAGAACTGAAGTACGTGGGTAGCACTCGACTCTCAGCATTGATAGAGCATAGCACTCAAGGTGGAGGAAGAGGCATGAGATGATGGGAGCAGGGAAGGAGGTGGGAGCAGGGCAAAGAGAGCCTTCCACTCCTGGCAGAGGAGCCGGCCTGCCAACTGGAACCCTGGGAATCCAGTCAGCCCGGGCATCAGGTATCAGTTTCTTGTTTCTTTGCTGAGGCCCAGATGCTTGAAAAGAAACAACTTGAGGGGAAGGATTTGTTTCGGTTTGTGGTTTAAGAGGGCAAGCAGTCCATAATGGCAGGCAGGCATAGCAGCAAGACCAAGTGACAACTAGTCACGTCATATCTGCAGCCAGGAAACAGAGAGAGAGAGAGAGAGAGAGAGAGAGAGAGAGAGGAGTGCTAGTATCTGGGCTTTCTCCTGCTTGCCTCTTTATTCAGTCCAGGACCCTACTCCAAGCAATGGTGCTTCCCACACTTAGTGTGGGTCTTCCATCCCCACTTAAACCTCTCTGGAAATTCCTGCAAAGATACACATCGCCAAGTGTTTCTTAGATAATTCCAAATCAGGTCGTCAATGAAGGTTAGCCATCAGTCAGTCACCTAAAGATCACAGGATCCATGTCAGAGATTCCTGTTTCGGACTTCCTCAGATGACTCTACTAGTAAGCTAAGTTTAAAGCCAACTCCTGGGGCCGCCAGGACTGTCAGCAAGAGTGATGGCTCTCACTGACTGTCAACTGGACATGTCTAGAATCACTTAGGAGACAAATCTCTGGGCATGTCTATGGGGGAGCTTCTAGATTCCGGTATCTGAGATGGGAATACCCACCCTAATTGTGGGTAACGTTTTCTGTTGGGCTAGACCATCAGATGGATATGATGTCAACTGATAGGCTAGGCCGTCAGATGGATAAAGTGGAGAAAACAAGCTGAACATCCATCTTTATCTCCTGTTTCCTAACTTTAGGTTACATTGTAGACACAATGTTGCCAGCTACCTAAAATCTGCCTTGCTTTTGCTACCTCAAGAGACTGAGTGTCCTCAAACCCTGCCCAGTATTTTGTCACAGCAACAGGAGAAGTAACTAGCATGGCAAGGCCTTGGCAGAGTTTTGAAAGATATTGTTAGCCCGTCTGTATCCACAATGCCAACAGGGAGGGGTTTTAGTTAGGATGCTGGGGTGATGGTCCAGAGATCTCTGGGCCTGATATGGAAGGGAGTGATGGGTTTAGAGCAGAGAGGAGAACTTCAGAGGGTGCTTAGGAAATAAATGAACCAGATGTGTTGGTCACAAATCAGATATGGGTGATGAAACTATAGAAGGACCCAAGGAAGATCTCCTGGGCTTCTGGCCTGAGTCGACTCCACAGAGGTGAGCAAACTTGTGGGCAGAAAAAGCAAGACCGTTTGTCTGATTCGTTTATCTGTAATAACATCATGTGGGCCTCTTTACCTAGGATGGGCAGTGACCACCGTGACCTGTGTCAGTTCTAAGCTCCTCACAGCATCTCTGTCCACACCATTGTCTGCTTCTGTCGGGGGAGGCTCATTGAGACAGGCTTTGTGTATGTACCCCTGGCTGTCCTGAAACTCTCCAGATAGACCAGGATGGCCTCTAAGTCACCGAGATCCACCCGCCTCTGCCTCTGCCTCTAGAGTGCCTGAACTAAATAAAGGTCTGTGCAGCCAATCCCAGGCACCATGTTATCTCCATTTTTATCAAAGAGAAAATGAATCCTTGATAAAAAGCACCTCATCCTGAGACTCGCAGCTGGTAGTTCATGTTGGTTAAGAATGAAACTAGGCCTCTCTGCAAACCAGAGGAGGGAGTAGCCATCCCTCATTGTCATATGAGGAACCCAAGGCTGTGAGGGGCTTGATTCGGGGCCTGGGGTTGACCAGCAAACCAATGACAAAGCTGGTGTTTGCCTGTGGCTCTGCCCTGAGGACACCCAGGCAGCCATAGCTACCTGGGAGGATCCTGTTATTGGGATGGGGTTCACAGAGGTCAGACTCAGGGTCAAGTATAACTGTGGACTGCTGCCTTGCTAAAGAGCCCAGGACAGCACACAGCAGGAGGAAAAGGAACCCAAACTGGCTGTTCTTCTGTATCTTGCCCAGACAGACCTAGGGCTGTTAGAAGCACAACTTTGACTTTGAGTGCTGGATTTACCTTCTTAGGAGTTGATTTGGTCTCGAGGGAAATCTACAAATGAAGTAAAGATGAGCACAGATGTCTTTAGCAATGTGTGATCAACAAAGTCAGAGATTTGCTTTGAGAGGGAGGAATGAAACATCAAGGTAGGACTGAAGGCCCACATTACATCCGGAGAAACATTTAGCAGGTATCTTACTCCTAAGGCCTCCAGAGCCCTTCCCTGGAAGGATTAATTGAGCTCCCAAAGGATCTTGTTACAGGGGTTGTCAGAACCTGTGCTAAGGTGGACAGGAAAGATTGGATAGCCCGAAGTGTGGGAACTGAAGCTGGACAGAATGGAGGGCACCAAGAGCAAGGCTTAGCAGCCACAGCACTGACATCTGCTCTCAGAGGGTCTGCAACTCTCAATCTAAACATACAGATTGAACAGATTGGCAGGTCAGGAGCGGGAACATCCTATTTCTGCATCCCTTCCCAGGGTGCCCTGACTTTGCTTTGCCCTTCTCTGACTGGGGCCTCCTGCTGCTCATTAACAGGATTGGCCACTGAGAACACACTCATCTCTCCCCCCCAACCTCCACTGCCCACTGGGAGCAGTAAGAATCCTTACAGGGAATGTGTCCAAAACAAAGCCTAAGAAAATGACTGCAGGCTGAAAGGCAGCAGTGTGGCTGCCTGCGTCATCATACACCCTGGACAGCCAGCCATGCAGCCGTGTGAGCAGAAATCCAAGAAGTTACCAGAAGGAGGAGGTAAGTCAGCCTGAGCCTACACTGTGGGGACACAGTGCTTCCCTCATCTGTGCAAACCCAGGCTCTCAGAACAGCAAGATACCTAGGGCTACACCTAGGGCCCAGACTGTGGTCAAGTGGCCCCTGATACTTGAGGATGGCATTCCCAGGCTTCCCGCTGGCCTAATGGACCTCATTCCTGTGAGCTGTATCCTCTGGCTCCATTACTTCTCTCCCAGAACTTCCTGGTGGCAGCCCCTGAGTTTAGCTGATGGAAGGAAGCAATGTTTATTTCAGCTCAATTCTGCCTGGACTGTAAAGTGAGCTGGAGGTTGGAGAATACAAATCGAATTGCATCTTGAGATCCCACATCCCCTGATTCATCCAAGGGACCCTTGGGGGAAAGTGGCAAGGGAGGGTCCTATGGTGTCTTTTTTCATCAGCTCGATGACCACCATCATCAGGAAGGCACCCTTCTGTATTCTTGGTCTGTTATTCTTCTTGTTACTGAACAAGAGTCAGTGGGTGAGACCCTTATTGGAGTTTACCATTTATAGACACATAAGTCCCAACAAGAAAGCTGCAAGGAAGGAAAAAGAAGCAAAATAAATAACTTACTGGCATTCTAAGGCTTTTGTTTTTGAGACAGGGTCTCATTTTGTAGCACTGATGAACTTGGAACTCTCTATGTAGACCAGGCTGGCCTCAAACTTACAGCGATCCTCCTGCCTCTGCCTCCCGAGTGCTGGGATCAAAGGTGTGCGCTAACACACTCATCTCTAGTATTTTTAAAGTACAAACTCAAATATTGCTTCTTCTAGAGAGCCTTCTAGATCCCCAGAGTTGGGTCAGGGTTCCCTATAACAGTCCCAGAGTGTTCTCCATTCCTTTCCCACAGGACTTACTGTCATCTAGAATAGCCACCTCAGTTGTGTTCCTTGCTGGCTAGACACTCAATGAGCTCCTGGGGGCAGGGCCATTGTCCACCTCACTCATCTGTCATTCCGGCACCTAGTAGAACCTCAACGGATACTCATTAAACGAGCCAACAGCCAATATTAACATCTACTTTCTCCCAAATACCAATCTCAGGCAACATGACTGGATGGTTTTGTGGACTCAATCAGAAAAGATGTTTCTAGAGAGCAGCCAGAGTGAAGGCTGTGATGCGAGAAGGCATGGGACACTCGTTACATGCTCATACAGTGTCAGGCCCTCTGTTAGCCCTGAGATTATACAGGAAGGGAGGAAGTATGTCCCACTTTGATTCAGCTTACAGGATGATTCCATTTAAAATCAGAGGGCTATGGAGATGGCTCAGTGTGTAAAGTATTTGCTGAGCAAGTATGAGGTCCTAAGTTTGGATCCCCAGCACCCAGTAGCTACCAGGCATGGCAGCACACACCTCTGCCTGGGGGTCAAAGACAGGCAGATCCCAGGAAGACTTTCTGGCCAGCTGGTCTACCCACAACAGCAAGCGCCCAGTTAGTAAGAAATTCTGCTCCAAAAATAATAAGG
Organism: Bramus lutescens; assembly: GCA_001685075.1. NCBI lineage: Eukaryota > Metazoa > Chordata > Mammalia > Rodentia > Cricetidae > Bramus > Bramus lutescens. Next base: position 554,210 of record LOEQ01000183.1, on the reverse strand, counting down.
TGAGAAGCAATTGTGGGAGATAGGTGGTCTAAATCTCTGGCTTCCATATGTACCTGACCATGTAGGCACACTTGAAACATTTGTGTGCACACATGCATACAAAACACCACACACACACACACTAAAAACCTAAACTTATGAAGGCCCTCAATGTAGGAAGGATGCAGGAAATGCTAGATATTGTTGGAAGAAAGTAACGGATAATTACTAGAGGTCATGACATGAGTTACAAAGAGTGGGTCGTGCCGGGGGATCTGTTAATTTGGAAGTCTGAGTGAAGGACTTACCCACAGGAGAAGTCAGAGCAGGAAGGCAGAGGGGCCTATGGGCAGCCCTTCTCCAGAGCCACTTCCAAGCAACCAAGATAGTCACACAGATGCTTAGGGAACCTGGACAAGGTCTGGAGTCCCAGATCATCCAGGGCCACATAGCAAGGCCCTGTCCCAGATACTAAATAAAAACTCTATGTACTAATATTTATAACAGCCTTCTTGATAGAAGTCCAAACCTGGGGACATCTGAGACGTCTTTTGATGGGTGGTAGAAACCAGCTGTGGCATGTCTGTGCTGTGGAACAACACTCAGCAGGGGGTTCTGGGGCAATGGACCTTCTGAATCTTTCTTTTGGCTATGGTTGCCTGAATGGCCAATTCATACACACAACGACTTGGGTGCATCTCCAAAGAGTTACACTGAGCTGAAGGAAAACAAAAACAAAACCGCAAACAAAACATTAAATGGAGGGTAAGTTAGTGTTTGCTAGGCACAAATAAGTAGTGGGGAGGTAGAAGCAGAGTAGGCACGAGGGGGAACATGGACTCCTTATGATTTACAATAGTGTGTTTCTTGGTTTAATAGATTGCCGTTGGGGGACATGGGATAGAGGCAGACTCACTATCATTTTTACTATGGCGTGGAATATGTGTTAGCTCTAAACACAAATTTAAAGTGAAGGACTCCATGTCCAGGCATTTTATTCGTGAGGCATTCAAACACTATGAAGATGGAGTGTGGATCCAGTCTTAAGAGTGGCTTCCAGTGTGACTGCATAGACATAGCTGGAGAGAGCTCTTCTGTGCCAATGGAACTCTCTGGGTCTACACATGCATTAAATGTTATTGATCCGTATACCAAAATGAGGTACTTTTGATATATAATCATTAAAAATAAAGAGAACTTTAATAACACATGCATCTCCTTCATATTTTGTACAGCTCAGTTGGACAATAGGAACAGCTGTCACTATTACAATCGTGGTCATCGTGTTTCCCTTACGTTTATTTGATCTTTTCAGGAGCCTGTGAGGAGATGAGGGCAGGGACCACAAATGCCATCTTATCCTGAGATTGTCTCAAGTCACCAGGCTTGGCAGTGAGTGCTTGGCCTGCTGGGCAGTCTCACTGGCCCCTTAGGCCCCATCTTATGGTGAGAACATGAAGGGTTAGAAAGGACAACCTCCCTTCCAAGATCTTACCGTGTGAACTTGTCCTTGGAAGGAGAAGCGAGTTTTCCAAGGAGTGGATAAGTCTTGGAGGCCAGGGGAGGTGGCCTTTGTACTATTCAAAGGATGTTTTGCTTACATTTAGAGAAAGAAGCACTTCCCAAAGTAGCTGAGCCAGCGGTGGTCTTGCGGTGTGGCTAAGCAGGACAGCAGGGAACACCATCGGTCAGGGCTGGGGGATGAGTATCCTTTCCAAAGAGTCTCCTGTCTCCCTCTGGATTCTCTGGGATGTGGTCTAACACCTTTGGTGAGGCTGGCAGGCACGGGGGAGCACGGTCTGCATAGTAGGTCTCCTCTTATTTTGCAGACATACTGGGAGCTCCCTCTGCCTAGAAATTCTCTCTTCCAGAAATCCAGCTGGCCTGCTCCCACCTCCTTCAGACCTTTATGGGCACATCACCTTCTCAATGCGGCTGCCTAGCAAAAAATTCACTGCTGCTGTGGAGGGAATGCTGACGCTGGCTCTGTCCCTGTCACTCACTGACCT
>LOEQ01000183.1:518890-530547 GCA_001685075.1 Bramus lutescens | reverse complement strand
ATGAATACAATTTATGTGTTGTTATTTCAGGGTATAAGCTAGCCATGCGGGAGCTGGGCCGGACGAAAAGCAGGCCCGCTCCCATATCACTACAGTTGAGGGCTGTATGTTGCCTTGGGCTCCTTCCTCAGTCTGTTTTCTGTCAGCTGAGGTAAGTGGGTTTGGTCTATCAAGTGCTTCAGTGCAAGTGACGCAAACACACCTTTGCCTCTGGCTCATAGCAATGGAGTCTGCTGCCAGTGGAAACCTCTGAAACCAGGAGTCAAAATAAACCTTCCCTCCCTCATGTCAGGCGTTCTATATCACAGTCAGGTGGAGATGGAGGGGGAGGATAGCTTTGTGTGAACGGGTGTCTTAGTTAGGGCTTTATTGTTGTGAAGAGACACCATGACCAGGGCAACTCTTATAACGGAAAACATTTAATTGGGGCTGGCTTACAGCTCAGAGGTTGAGTTCATTATCATCATGGCAGGAAGCATGGTGGGATGCAGGCTAACATGGTACTGGAGAAGGAGTTGAGAGTTCTACATCTGATCCACAGACAGCAGGGAAAGAAGTGTGTGCCACTGAACACAGGCTTGGGCATCTGAAACTTCAAAGCCCACCCCCACAGTGACACACTTCCTCCACCAAGGCCACACCTATTTCAGCAAGGCCACACCTTCTAATAATGCCACTCCCTATAGGGCAAGCATTCAAGCACCTGAGTCTATGGGGGCCATACCTACTCGAAGCACCGCACTAGCAGTGAAGAGACACCAAGACCATGGCCACTCTTATAAAGGAAGGCATTTAATTGGGGCTGGCTTACAGGTTCAGAGATTTAGCCCATTGTCATCATGGTGGGAAGCATGGCAGCACTCAGACATGGCGCTGGAGAGGGAGCTGGGAGTTGTACATCTGAATTGGCAGGCAGCAGGAAGAGAGTGACACTGGGACTGGCTTGAGCCCTTGAAACCTCAAAGCCCACCCCCAGTGTCACACTTCCTCCACCAAGGCCACGCCTACTCCAGCAAGGCTGTACACTTCCTAATTGTGCCACCCCTTATGAGCCTATGGGGTCCATTTTCATTCAAACCACCACAAAGGGCTTGGGGCTGAGCCTGGGAGTGATGTACATGTGTTAGGCTAGCTCACACCCCATTGCCTGGAAGAGTCCCTTGACTGAACCTCCAGTAACCTGGGAAATGTGATCCAGCTGGCTGCTACAGAAGAAAAGGGATGTGGCTTACTAAGCCACTATCTGGTTACTGTCATCATTGCTGTTTGGGGAGCAAGCGCACCTAGGTAAGCTAGAATTAACCAGACCAGCTCAATACAACAGATCTAGTTTAATAACTGGAAAATGGGGAAACTCACACGACTGGGGTCCAGCAAACACTGCGCACAGCGAAGAAAGCAACTGCATCTGGATGTCCGGGTTTTCTTCCCTGGCCCTGGGCGGCCACACCCTAGCCAAATGTGATTGGCTGAACTTCCCCATCATAGGTGCATCTCCAGATAGCTGAAGCTCCAAGTATCTGTGTTAATGTAAGTGTGTCAGAGTTCAGATTTAGGGTGAGCATGTTAGGGTAAAACCACCAAGGGCTTATGGGGTGTCTTTTGATTTATCCCCCAGATGGAACATATGTCAAAACCAAGTCCTACCGACAGTGCTCAATATTTCCTCAACCATTCAAGCCACTCGACACTCTAGACCTCAGTTTCTCCTCACTTCAGAGAGCCTACTTGGATCTGTTTGGTGGAATTCAACAAGATAAATTAGCACAGGCCATGCTGGAGGCAGGAACGAATGCTCAATGGACTCTGGTTCCCTTCCCCCGTTAGTGCCAGTGCTGTGGAATGGAAGTGGGTGGCCTGAGGAGTGGCATATTGGGGACTGTGGATCCCCAGACCCTGAATTCCCTGTGACCCCTGCCTGCCAGAGTAAACAACTTGTTTTCCTGTGCTTGTAGCTGCTCTGAGCACGAGACCCTCAGGAGTTCCTGATGGCAGGGGAGTGGTTTCTTGTGTGCTTGCAACTGAGAGTTAGGGCTTGGCCATTAGTCAAGGAGAGCCTATATAAGCTGCCCTGGAACACGATAAAGGAGCATTCTTGGGGTGTTCTTGGCATTCTTGTTTCAAGGATGACCTGTGTCACTCTCTCTCTCTCTATTTCAATCTTCAGGCCCTTGCCTGACTTGAGACCCATCCAGTAATGCAGATGGTGTGCTACAGGCATAGTACCATAGTACTCGTAGTACAGGTGCTGCAGGACCGTAGTACATGTAGTAGTATGGACTCTACAGTGGGGGACACTTACATAGGGGGCAAAGACCTGACATTGAGGTTTCCACTGTTTTGGTAAGGGAGACACACGCAGAGGCGACACTTCCTGTAGTAAAGGGAGAGAGTTGTTTCGGGCAGCGGTGGAGTCATACCCTTCCTGTCTGTTCTGCCACTCTACAAAAGGTTTTCAACCTTGCCTTCGGTTTTAAATGGAGCTATTATTCATACTATAAAAGGATTCTTCACATATTGAGCAGCCTCTTTAGACATTTCTGCTTTCCTACCCACAGATTAACTGTACTGAGTCACAGCCCTAAACGCAGAAAGGAAAGGGAAGGAGGGGGCAGAGGGGGCAGGCAAGAGAGGAGAGGAAGGGACCTCCGCTTTTCAAAAAAAGCTGGTCTGAGAACGACCGTGTTTTGGTTTTGTTTGTTTGTTTGTTTGTTTGTTTTTAAGATACTACCATTACCAGTTATGGCAACAACAGAACAAAATCCTAAACTCTGTCACTGCTAGGGAACAGCCATTCTCTGTAACCCATAGGAGGTACCAGTCCTGCCAGGGTCATTGGAAGCCCCGTCCCAGGCACACTGCCCCTGAGTCCCATGGGAGAGGCCGACTGAGCTGTTCCCAGATTGCAGCTGCCTGTCTTCCTCCTTCCCAGCTATGCCAGTCACAGCCTGAGCACTCAGCTCCTGGGGGCAAATTCATCTGAGTGACTGTTCAACAGCCTGTGAGCAGTTTCCCAGAAACTTTCCATGCTCTGGTCTGAATGCCAGCTCTAACCTCCCCTGTTCTTTGTTTTTCCTAAAAACACTGCTCTTCTCTCTCCCCAACTGTCCAGGGTAGGGGTGGGGGAGACAGACTTGTCAGCGCTGGTCAGCCACCTCAGATCTCTGAACTTGGGGTTGTTTTTTGTTCATTAGCCAATGTTATTACTTAGAACATGGCCTGGCCTGTGAGAAGTGTATCTATAGGAAGCATTGAGTCCTACCATACAGGAGCACCACACTTCCCCCCAGCTTTATCTTTAGAGAAATGGGGTTGAGGGAACTTCTATCTAACTCTTATGAAGACCCAGGCACTTGCCAAGCCCTTTCTGCAGTTTGCTTCATCTTTACAAAAGCCTTGCTAGGAAGGTGTAATGGCTATTGCACCTTGTAGGTAGAGGCTTCAAGAGCCCGTGACTTGCTTAGCTCGAAAGCTGAGAAGCCAACTTCTCGGTGCCTGCTCAGATATCCTCCCCCCAGATGTACAGGAGAGGGAAACAACACTTAAAACTCTTCCCTTCCTAGAGGAGATAGAGAGAGAGAGAGAGAGAGAGAGAGACTCTCTCTCTCTCTCTCTCTCCAACAAAGGCCCTGTCCCAGTGGACATCATAGCATGCTGTGTCTCAGGTTTGCGCCTGAGGGTAGTCACAGGGTGGTTGGGAGAAAAGTACGACCCCCACCCCTTACACACCTGCCCTTTGTCTTTGCTTCTGAGCTACATGACACTCTGGACAAAGGTCTCTGCCCTAATCTTTGAGTAGAGAGTATTGGCCATTGCATGACACTTCCTTTCTGAGGCTCAGAGCTGAGCACAGAGCTCAGTGGTGACTACGTAACAAATTGGGAACTGTGGTTCCAATTGGGGATGGGGTACAAGTCAGCTGTCCAATGGGCCATCCCAAACCTGCTGGGCTTCTTATAGGAGATAGCCAAATCAACCACAGTGCTTTGGAACCCAGGCCAGTCCAGGGCCCACTGATGCCTCTACGCCTCTTGGTAGATCCTGTCTTCTTAATGACTTTGACCTATCTAGTTCTGGCACTGCTCATTCTCAAACTGTGATTTCAAACTTCAATGTTGAGAGGTGGGACCCTCCATCACAGGCTGGTGGCAACCTGGCTACAGATCACGTAGGGAAGCTCTTCCCTTTGAGAAAGTGACTCCAGTGAGCATCCAATTTGAAATCAGGGCTGCTTAGGCATTGTGTGCATGTGTTCTAAGTTATACTATATAGTTATAATATATAGTATACTTATATAATGCATAGTATATACATACACATATATATATACATATACACAGATATACGTGCACACTCACATATACACATACACATATAAATAAGGAGTCATTCAATCAACAAACAGCCATACCTGGATCTGGGCTGCTGGAAGACACAAAGCCTGTGTGCCCTCAGCCACCTTGTTGGAGCCCACACCCGGGTGATTGCCTCAGCTTGGGGGAGAGATCTCTATAGCTTCAGGCTTTTGACTTGGGCACCAGGTGATGGGTGGCATCACTGTCCAGACAGAGCACATTCATTTTTGCAGGTGCGCAGGATTAAGATTCAGGTGAACTATCTAATTCCTGAATATGTGAAGATGCACAGGATGCAAGTGGATTTAGGGAGGGCAGATGAGATAAAGGTAGAGATCATCCCAGCAGGAATACAGGAGAAAGAAGGGCATGAAGCCATTCCTAGGGGACCGAGGATCAAGGAACAGGTGAAAAATGAGGAGCTTGAGCCAGCTAAGTTGACGACTGAAGGGCAGAAGTTGTTTTGGAAGTGGTTCAGCTGGTAGCATAGACACTGCTGAGGCCGGGGTTAAGGTTAGGGTTAGGGATTAAGAAGTGTCCATAGATAGATAATCAGGCCAATGGTAGTGATTCAGCCACACCATTTTGGTGGGCTGGTCTTATGTGAGGAATGGAAGAAGTAGAGTTTCTGGAAAATGAGCAAGCAGAGGGAAGCCATTATTCTTCCTGGGCCCTGTCTGTGACTCAGGAAGTATGCGATGGCCAGGGAAGGGTGGGGGTTCAGGACGTATAAGGCCAACAAGACTCACTGGAACATTGAGAGGACCGGTAAAGCAAGCAGAAATGTGGCCTGAAACCTTGCAGAACACTGCAAAGGGAGGTTAGAGCAGGTTCAAACGCAAGTCTGTAGGGAACAGTTGTCTGGTCACTGAGGTTACCCTTAGCTGTTTCTGTGATGTCCCAGGGAGAGTTCTGCAGTGTAAAGAGGGAGGGATAATAGCCTGGCACTTAGTTTCACAGGGCTGGTTAGCCCCACCTGCTAGGACACTTGGACATCTGCTTGCCTGGAACCGCAGGCGACTTAGCTTCTTTCGCTTTTTCTATTTGGCTATGGCTCATCCAATGACAAGTGCTTGTGAAACAGAAAAGGGCAGAGAGGTCGTGGTGGACAAGGGTGGGAGGCTCAGGAGACCACCTCCCTTGAAGGAATTTCCCAAATTAAAACAGCACAGAGGCTGACGGGCAGCAAGCTGCCCTTCCAGAGAAGGCCCAAGGTTCCGGGCTGACTCAAATCTGGAAATAGCCGTGACCTTCATCATCATAGTGTACTCTCACGGACCAACACCCAGGAGTGACAGAAAACAGACACACAAAGGGTCAAGGTTGGGACAAAAGGCCTGTGGCAGTCTAAGCACACAGGGAGGACTCGCTCCTGGCAGTCACCCTAGAGACTCTCAGCAGCCCTTGCCCAGGGCCTTCTAATCCCAGTTTCCATGCTGGGTTGAGAGGCTGCTCTTGCTTACATCATTCAGCAAAGAGCCCAAGGTAGGAGACAGACCAAGATGCCCCCTTCCCCACCAGTCTTGAAGCTCTGGTGGTAGCAGTAGGGGAAAATGAGGCATTTACTTCCCTACACACACTTCAGAGCAGTCCAGAAATATGTCTGATGGATTAAGGCCTCTCAGAAAAGCACGCATCATCTGGCAGATGACGGCTACCATCTGGAACTAGAGGTGAGCCAGCTTGTCATATTTCCTGGGGAGTGGCAATGACAGCCAGAGTGCCATTAACAACCCTGCTTAGGATTCAAGGCCCTTGAAAGCAGGGAGTGCTGTTCCACATGACCCTTAAACACCCAGAACCGGTCATCTTTCCCTCAAGGCCTCGTGGCATGGAACCACTTCCTGAACTGCTGCTGCTGGTGTTAATTTAGAGAGGACTCTACAGACTGAGCACCAGAGAACACAGGCCAGACGGCCGTGCAGACTTTCCCTCTTAGACAAACTGGGCCTGAGGTTCTTGGAGCTCTGCTGGATTTGGAGGGCAAGCAGGAAGGCCTGAGGGACTGAGATCTGCATAGGCCTCAGCTGAGGACAGGAAATCACTCAAGTGAAGTGTCCCTACTAAGCAGCCAAGAGCCAAGAATAGGTGGCACTGTAGCTACAGAAACTAGATAGTGCCTAGGAGAATTGGACAGGGAAGCTCGTGCATCCGAAGAAGGGACAGTTTCCTCTCAGCCCCAGGCTCTCAGATGTGGGCGTCAGTCACCTGGGGAGCTTATTAACCATGCTGACAGCCTCGTCAGGGCTGGGCTGCCTTTCCTAACAAGCCCCAGGAGAATGAGCTGATGGCCTGGGGATCCACACATGGAAACACACAGCTCATCAGCACAACCACTGTACCCAAGGAGCGACAAGGACACAAGGCAAGTTCCATTATAATAGCCATCTTTATTTGTAAAAATCCAGATATAAAACGTAATCTTTCAGTCTTTCCAGGTTTTCCTTTTTTACAAAAACAAAAAGGCACATATAAACCTTCCCCACTGTCGTTCCTGTACAGGGTGTTTTCAGGCAGCCCTCCCCCCGCCCCCCCATTACAGCTACATGCTTCATTCCAGGACGTCTGGCTCCCCACATGCTTTGGTGCTTTCCTACCAGGGTAGAGTTCCGAGCTCCAAGACTTGAAGTACACAAAGGGGGGGTGGGGTGGGTGCAGTGTGCGGCACAGTGCTCCATGGCGTGCAGGGCAGTGGGCTAGTAGTAGGTTTCCTTCTCCACCCAGCCTGAAAGAGAGGGAGGGAGGGACATGTACAGTGAGTCCGCTTTCAGGAAAAACCAAGACAGTGAACCCTTAAATCCTTAGGGAGTGTGTGTGTGCGCGCGCGTGCGTATCTGAGATCTCAGTTGTAGCTAATTAGCTCTCTCCAGGAATACTGTGTTAGGTCTATGTCAAGATTTTTTTACATTATGTTTGGTTCATACTTTTTAAAGTCTTAAAAGCCGTAATCTGTATGGGCCTTAATTTGGTTCTCCATGTGGAAGGCATGGCTATGACCTGCCGCAGAGGGAGACCTCACTTACCGCCAGGGCGCCGCCTGATGATGAGCTTCCGCACTTCGTCATACACGAAGATGAGGAGGGAGTAGGGGAAGGCACAGAACCACCACGTAGGTCTGCAAATAGAATCAGACACCACGTTCGTCACACACGAACCAGTTCACAGGAGGACAGAGAAAACGCACAGCTCCAAATGCTGAGTCGCCACCCTGAGCTATGGGGTCATTCACAGGCTGTACTTCATGAAGAAAGCCCATTTTCTGCTGACCGTCTGGGAGTGACCAAACATTTTCTTTCTTCCTTTCCCAAAGTCCTTAAGCTCCCAAGTGCATTTGTCTCCCGCCTTGGCATTTGCAGACAAAGAACTGCCAGTGTGGGTCAAAGCCAGTTTATTCAGACCCTAACCTTGCTCTCCAGCCCTGGAATCTGGGAGGACCAGCTACATTGTGAGTTCCCAGACCCGGGGACTAAGAGAAATAGAGCCCCGACAGACAAGAAAGGTCTTCAAGAGGCCTGGAGAGGTTGCCACCCCCGGTCCCCAGCAGAGAGACAGGCTTCCAGCAGCTTCCTGCAGCCAGGCTTCCTTGACTACGGGCTCCTGGGTAAACAAAAGAGAAAGCCCTGCCCTGCCAGCTTTGTCTCTGCCTTCCTATATGCCTTAAATAGGAGTGAAAAGGTGACCTCACTGCCTCACTCAGAGGAACAGGAGCACCGACCAAATCGAGTAGAAGCTATCAGGAGCAAGTCAGGTCACAAAGATCCCAAGTGCCTGGAAAATGGCAAAGTCCTGAGGCTCTACTCCTCCTCACTGGGACTTCCCAGCTAGCTGTTCAGAAACCTGTGACTTCTTCTTCCCTCCCCCCATTCAGCAAGGCTCAGGCCAATGTAATCCAATCTGGACATTTCTTACATCTGATGATATTCTGCAGGCTACTATAGAATCTGATACAAAAACAGCAAGCCAACAAAGAGAGATGAGAGGCCAGGATAAGGAGGGCAAGAGCGCATGGAGATAAGCTCCAAGGACTTCAGCCCCAAAGGACTATTGGGTGTGATGGATTGGGTGGGAGCATCCTTACCAAAGACGTAAGCAGAGAAGGTAATAGTGAACCAGCTACCATGGACTTGGACAGGCTGTGAGACACACCCTGGAATGCCAGTCTCACCTTGCACCATAGACTATGCCTGCACACATTTGATGTGACCAAAGGGTATTGATTCAAAGATGAGATCAGTGGAGGGAAGTGTTGGCACGGGCCAGTGTGAGAGATGGTCCAGATGAGTTTGAGTAATGACAGGAGTGGGTGGAACTCAAGAGACTGATGCTCTCAACGTTCTTGTGTTGGAAGAGAGCCATGTTCTGTAGCTCAACAAGATTAATCAAATTGTAGCTGCTCAACCTCAACCATCACTGGACAGCAGCAAACACATGTGGAAGCTTCCACTGGCTGTCAGGCTTCTTGGTGAACCCTGCTCGTTAAGAACTGAGGCCTAAGAAAAGCACAAAGCCATTCTCTACGTTGAAGGCCGGTCTGCTTCTGAACACAGGATGACTTGGTGATCTATTTTCTAAACTGCTCAAGTTCCACCCATGACTGACTGTGAGGCCAAAGGAACCCTGGATCCTCTCCAAACTCCTTCGGAGCCTCCAGGAAGGTGAAGAGGTGACACGTGACTAGGGCAAGCAAACAGGACCCAAGCCTGAGCCCCCAAAGCCCAGTTTGCTGTTGAGCAATTTCAAGAAACCAGAGCTTGTGCAGTCTCACCATGGGCCAAATCCTTGGCCCTGGCAGGTCTCTATCTGCTGTCTGATTTTCTGGTGGATCTGGCTTTCCTACCTTCCAGTGCAGAGGAACTCTTACACATACCAGTCAGAAGCGCAGCGAGAGCAGGCGCTCATACACGGCATGAGGGGAAAAGCCACATACACTATGTCTGCACCTTTTGATATGCAAGAGGCCCAACTTACTTGAGGGGATACATCCTAAGGGCAGCGCCCATCCCAGGGCAGTAGGACAGGAAAGCAGCAAGGGCCGTCTCTTCAAAGAGGCCAAATATTAAGATCTTGTTCCTAAATGTCAAGGGAGACCAAAGTTTACAAGTTGCAAATGCAGATTTCTCTTCTAATGCGGTGTGTGTGTGTTGGGGGGGAGCAGACCAGCACCTAAAATGTCAGCTCTCAGCAAGCTCTGATGGGTCAGATGGGGAAGGCTGAGCATTCTACTCTGCGGGTGTGTCCTGCATTTTGACATTGCAACATCTTGTGATCTACAAAGAGACTGAGAACTGCAAAGGCTTGAGAACTGCAGGTATGTATGGGGAGAGGATTGAGAAAAAAAACACCGAACCTAAAAATTCTTTAAGTAAACTTAAAAAGTTGAGCTCTATTCACAGGTATCTTGAGTTTGATGCAGGCTGGACACGCCTGGTGGAAAGCTCAGGAACTCGGGCATGGGTGTCTGATGCTTAGCTTATTGTGAAGATACATTTAAAAATTACCAGGTCCTTTCTGTGCCCTTCACAACTTACTTCATCCCCTGCTGGAAGACAGAGTTCCTTCGGGTCTTGCAGATGACCAAGTCGGCCCACTGCACCACCACAATACTGACGAAGAAGGCTGTATGGCAGGTGAACTCCACTATCTTCCTCTGCTCATAGGTCTGAAAGGGGAAGCAGGTGCCTTACACCTGGCTCTTCCTCCATACAGTTAGTGGCAGCGCTGCCAGTCTTCAGGGTTGGAAGAGCACTGGCTTCCATCCCAGTAAACATTGTTACTTACCCACTGCTGCCCATAGCTGTCTTCCACATCATTGACCCAGCGGTCATCCCAGGTCTCTCGGATGCCCAGCAGGTGAAAGGGGAGGAAACCGTTCTCAGCCAGAATCACAAAGTAAGTGAAGAAGCCTCCCAGGGCCTGGATCATACCTATGTTAGAAAAACCACCTGAGTGCTAGCCCTCACCCACGGCCCCCCCTCTTCAGCCCATCACCCCAGCAGCCCCAGGGCATTGAGGGCAGAAGTGCGAGTGGGTTTTCTGGATCACTGATTGATTAAGGCACAGCACAAGAAGACATGCCAGCCACTGTCTCTTGTGGGCCGAGGGCTGGGAGAGAGCATGTTGGACACACTGGGCTCAAGGCCCCTCTACGCTCTGAGTGTTGGCAAACACAGAGGTCTTCCTCTCAAAACAGTCACTTCTCTTGCCATCTGTTGCTTTCGTCAGGGCACAAACCTTACAAGAAATCAGCTTTCTTGCTTTCTAATCAAAAAAATTCAGTTTCTCTCCTGCTTCAAGACTTCCACGCATCGCCACTTTGCTAGCCCCTGAGACATCTTATGACCAACCACTCCTTTCCTCCTGTCATCCAATCAAGACAAGCCACCCCAAGTTCTCCAGAGCAGAGCCATCTTTCTCTCAAAACTATGTCTTCCTCAAAGATGTGAGACACTCTCAGCTGCTCTGTGACCAGCAGTTATCTCATGGAAGTTGGTCATAATTTCTGTAAGATGCTAATCCATGTTACCCTTCCCAGGTGTCCACAGACCTAACTGCTAACAAGATCAAGTCACTTATGGTGGCTTTCTTTATGCTCTCTTGAAGGAGAAAGGCATTAAAAATGAGGGCATTTGAATTTTCTAGCCCCTAGATCTGATGGCTGGTCCCTCTGCTGGAGCAGAAACTAGTGAGAGATGAGGGTAGGGAGAAGCATCATTTGGAGAGGACCCACTGAGCAAACTTTTGGTTTCAAATCTCCCATCCCAATGAGACAGAGGAATGTGATGTGATCCCTTCCCCTACCACCACGGAAAGCTGCCTGAGTTGAGGAGTGCAGAACCAGGCACCTGATATCCACAGGAAGGCTGCTCCCAGTGCGTAAAGAGTAGAGTTTCCCCCAAAACCACCAGTTCTCCCATGGCAGAGAGACTCCAGTCTGGTCCCCCCATCTCCCTTCACTGCACACTCAGAACTGAATCCAGGGCCTGACTCTATGGCTGCACTGCCTCCTCATCTGTCGCTCTCCAGTCTGAACCCTGTCACAGCTTATCCCAGACAGAAAATACCCCTTCAGGCCCTTCCCAGTGACTGTTTCACATAGGGACAAGGCTCACCAATCTGCCCATAGGCCATGCTGATCAGGCGCTCATTCACAAGTTTGTCGGTTTTGGGATTTCTGGGCTGTCTCTTCATGATGTCGCTCTCGGCCTGTTCATAGGCCAGGGAGATGGCGGGAACCTGGGGGAGGTGAGAAGGGGCAGAAGTAGGTATTAAAATTCTTGCTTCCTCTTAAAAAAAAAAAAAAAG
>LOEQ01000183.1:496001-518777 GCA_001685075.1 Bramus lutescens | reverse complement strand
CCCTCTTCTGGCCTGTAGGCATACACACAGACAGAATATTGTATACATAATAAACAAATAAATAAATATATATTTTAAAAAAGTGAGAATTCTTTTCTGGTAAGTCAATGTGGGCAACTGTCCTGATGACAACTGACACCAAGCCAGTGATGCAACAGTCCTACAGGTCCCAGGAATAATGAAAGCCAGCAGCAGCACATGGGGACATGTTACCACCACATGTGTGGCCATGACACTCACATACCATGTCAGTGCCCAAGTCAATGCAGAGGATGGTCACAGTTCCCAGGGGCAGTGGAATGTTTGCAATAATAAATATCAGGAAGGGGGTGATTTCCGGAATGTTACTGGTAAGGGTGTAAGCGATGGATTTCTTCAAGTTATCAAAGATCAGACGACCTAGAAAGGCAAGACGTTTTCATTGTACGGCTGAGGAGACGGGCTGACAAGAAACTGAACGCAGGAGTTGAGACACCCTGCCTGCCTGTTGGGGAGCCCCCCAGAAGTGCTCTCACCTTCCTCCACTCCAGTCACAATGGAGGCGAAGTTGTCATCCAGGAGAATCATATCAGCAGCTTGCTTGGACACATCTGAGCCCACGATCCCCATGGCAACCCCAATATCTGCTTTTTTCAAAGCTGGAGAGTCATTGACACCATCCCCCGTGACGGCCACGATGGCACCCTGCCCAGAGGAGGAGGAGAGGGTTAATAAAGCCCCATTTCTTTGCAGGGATGAAAGAAAGGGAGAGGCAGTCAGCAGATTATAGCTCCCCTCCTAGCTCACGGAGGCTGCACAGAGTTTGGGAACTATCCTGTTCCAGTGCTCACACAGGTCCTACCCACAATGACAATAGGAGAAATGACAAGCATATTTGCCCTATTTAACCTGGACTACTTGGAGGAATGACCCTGTTAAGTCCCATTCTTACAGGTACAATAATGGCTATAAATTAGGGAAGGGTTTCCTGGCAACCTACACTTCCACTGAAGACACTAGAACCCCATCCTGCTGCTCCTGGAGACTCCACTTAGGCTTAGCTCCGGGCTACAGTATGGACAAGCCCCAGGCTTCTATCACTACGTCACGGCTGAGTCACTCTTTCTATGCCTGGAACTCTCTGCCACACAGACACAAAGAGCCTGTTCTCTCCACTTTGCTCTGCTGTCACTGGACCTTGGGACCCAGGACCTGACTCTTGCAGCTCACTGACCTGTCTCTGGCCCTGGGGACCCAGGGCCCCAACCTTGCAGCTCCCTGACCTGCCGCTGGCCCTGGGGACCCAGGACCCGACCATTGCAGCTCACTGACCTGTCGCTGGCAGCCCTCCACGATGATGAGCTTCTGCTGAGGAGAGGTCCTGGCAAACACGATCTCTGTGTGGTACCGCAAAATGTCATCCAGCTCCTCAGAGGTCATGTCCTTCAAGTCACTTCCGTGTACCACACAAGCCTTGGCATCTCTAGAATTGGGACCAGGAAAGTAACCAAGGTCACCATCCATTCACCCAGCACCTCAGAAACAGAACCAAGCCCCAAAGGACTTCCTCGTCACTTAACAGCTGGTTTCATTCAGGATCTGCAGACTGTCACATAGATTGCCCACTCAAGGCTCACAGCCACCCGTGGCAGGCCTGCTTACCACTTCCACCTCCCCAACTCTATCACACAGACTGAAATAACAGTGACACATTTTCAGAAACAGCAGAGCTGACAAAAACCTCTCCTAACCCAAATTAGGGTGAGAAAGCCATAGACCAATAACAGAATGAAGGTAAAACTAATAATTGTGTGTGTATACATACATACATAGATGTGCATGATGTGTCTACACAGGAATGCATGCCAAGCCACACATGTGGAGGTCAGAGAACAACATCTTGCAATTGTTTCTCTCCTACCTGCAGACATGCTGCACGTATCAAGTTCACCATGAAGCTAGCACGGCAAATACCTTCACCCTCTGAGCCACCTCAATGGCCTTCTAGTACCCATATTTTACTTTAATGTTATTTCTCATCCTTACTGTCTTAAGTTATCTGATTAATTGTTTTCTCATTTATTTTTCTCCGTGTGGACCTAGAAACTAGACACTAATAGTCCAATGGCTATCAGCTTTGGAGCAGAAGCTAGTTCAGACTATTATCTAACTTCTCCAGTTCTAGGCACCCTAAACACTTCTGAGCCTCCACTTCCAAGTTCTGCATGACATCATTGTAACAAGCACCCAGAACAGCAAGTACACATGGGTTAGTGTGGCTGTCTCCCTCTGAACAACAAGGTCACATTCTGGTAGTACAGGTGCATTCCTCCTCCTTTGGTGTAAGCCAAGAAACCAGCAGTCCAGAGCCAAGAAGAGACTGTATTTAAGATCCTGCTGTACCTGGGGTTCACCTGGTTCACTGGAATGTTAAGGCGGGCAGCAATGTCTTCCACAGTTTCATTGCCTTCTGAGATGATACCCACACCCTTGGCAATGGCTTTGGCTGTGATTGGATGGTCTCCTGTGACCATGATGACCTTAAACAGGAAATTGGACAATATGCATCAATTCACCAAAATTATAAACATGTATTTACCAAAAGAAACCATAGCCCCAAACCAAGATTCTATGACACCTGATCATATCATATTGCATATATCACATCTTTTAACAGAAACATAAAAATCCAATTTACTAAGGCAAAGGTGTGACTAGGTAAAGGTGACTAGGTAAAAGTGTGTACAGGCAAAGGTGTGTATAGATGCGTATACTGCTGGTTAGTACTCCACACACAATTCTGAAGGAGAACAGTTAGAGATTTTAATTGTGTTTACATGAGTCTGTGTCAGGAGGTGAGGGATAGCACAGTGCAGGAGTCCTGGGAAGCCAGAGGCATCAGATCCCCTGGAGCCTGAGGCACAGCTGGCTCTGAGCTGCATGATGTGGGGTGCTGGGAACCACATTCAGGTCCCATGCAAGAGCAATAAGAACTCTTTACCACTAAATCATGGCCCCTGCCCATGTTCCTACTTGTTTTAACATTTAGAAAAATAGCCTTTAAAAGAAACAAAGTACTGGGAGAATCATTTCTATCAAGCTTCTCAATGAAGTATTTTTGTAAGTGTAAAACAGTGGAAACAACACAGTAAACACAATACAACATTGAGTCCAGAAAAGACAGAGAACAAGTCACTGAAAAGTTGGCTGAGAACACCAGGGATGCACCATCCACTGCATTTCCAAATTTAAACCTCATTTTTTTTTTGCCTTTTTCTTTTACATCATTTGTTTCTTTTTTTTTTTAACCAAAAGTAAGATGCTTTCCACCCCCCCAAACAATTTCACATCTGCTCTTTATCCATAATTTTAATAGTATCTGATTCTTTAGGGCTGCACCCAAAGCTCTGGAAATGGGAAACTGACAGGCACACCAAGAGAGAAAGTAGCTGCCTAGATCTGGGGAAATATTCACAGGTAGGGAGCTGTGTTGGAACCACGAAACACCTAGGCCCTACCTTAATTCCAGCGCTGCGGCATTTGCCCACAGCATCAGGGACAGCAGCTCGGGGAGGGTCGATCATGGAGATAAGACCCACAAAGCAGAGGTTATCCACAGGGAAATTGACTTCATCAGTGTCAAACTGGAAGCCTTCCGGGAACTGTTCATCAGGCAAAAGGAGGTGGCAGAAACCTGCAAGGGATGGCAGGGCACCCATGAGGGATCCAGTGCTCTAGACGGTGAGAACCACTGCAGCCCATCATCCCTGCAAATGGCACCTATGAGGGTTCTAGTGCTGTAGGCAGTGAGGGACCACTGAGCCCATCATCCTTGCAAAGGGTACCCATGAGGGTTCCAGTGCTGTAGGCAGTGAGATCCACTGCAGCCATCATCCCTGCAAAGGGCACCCATGAGGGTTTCCAGTGCTGTAGGCAGTGAGGGACCATTGAGCCCATTATCCACCCTGACTACCTTGAGCAGGATGTTTCATGTGGGAGAGTCTAGTTTATGAATAATACAGAGTCAGCGAAACAAGACGAAAATGGCTGAAGGACAGAATCCACAAGGAAGAACTATCAAGGGACAGGAATATTCCATGTGGAGAAACGCTGGACCGACAAGACCAGTTTTAGTAGCAGCCCATCAGGCTGCCCAGCATCTATGATTATGTCTAAGCTACCTTATCTGGAAAACTGAGGGCATCTCTTCCTATCTAGTCACATGTTGCTGAGCGCCAGTGTGGGCATTCATAGGAGCTACTCTGAAGATGAACGCAGAGCAGACATCCTGCTGTAACTGCACCGTCTGGTTGTATCATTCCCGACTCTGCCTTCAGGACCATGTGATGCTCAGTGTAGAATAAGAAGTGCTGTGCAGGCTCAAGAAGAATGCATCCTTCTTTCTTGGGGTTGGCAAAAGCCAAAGAGCAAAATGACTTCAGAGAGGATGGTAATTAATCTTTCATTTGGGCAGACAAGGGAGAGAAACACCGCCTATGGGTTAGCTTTTCAGAAATGGTGTGTGACCCAGAGAAATCGACCAAGCGATCGGTTCTCAATTATCCCACCAGAAAAAAATCAATAATGGATTTGTAGCTATCAACACAAAAAAAATACTCTGAGTGCCACTTGCCCAAATACATTGGACAGTGGGCAAAATGGATTTCTAAGCCTCAACAGCTGTCAGCTACAATAGACAAGAAGCATCCTGGCTTTTAGTTTGCTGCTGGTCTTATGAGTGGAGTGGTCACATTCCATGGGCCATGTACAGTCATCCCAGGTCCTACTTAGGCACACCAAAAATGAACAGATTTTAACTAAGCTTACAGACCATGGCCATTAACAAAGAGGTCAGATAATAAAGCCCCTACTCTCACCCCACATCTAGAACTGACCATCACAAGGCCATGGGTGTAAGTACAGGTCAGTAGCAAATCAGCAAGACTCCATTTCCCAATATAACCATTATGCCTCTACCACTCATTGCTTTAAACAATATAAGGCAAAAAAGTGTGGGGGGGGAGGGGGNAAGAAGAAGAAGAAGAAGAAGAAGAAGAAGAAGAAGAAGAAGAAGAAGAAGAAGAAGCCGCCAGATGGCCCCAGGAAGAATGTCCAGAGAACACAGAGATAGGCAGTCACTTGCATACCTAGCACACGCTCTCCAAGGCCTCCCAGTTCCAGGTAGGCATTCTGGAAGGCGTCTTTCAGCTCATCGTCCAGCGGCTGCTCCTTGCCGTGGAGGAGGATGGAGCTGCAGCGGTCTAGTATCCTTTCTGGGGCACCCTTCATCACCAGCAGGTGTTTAGGCTCGGACGCGTTTGGGTTCTTGTGAATGGACAACTACGAAGGTTATTTAGGAAGAAACATTAGGTGGGTATATGTGGCAGTCAAGCAGGCTCTCCTAACCAGCTAGTATTTACAAGCCAAGACAAGCTAGTATAATATTTACAGGCTAGTATAACAAGCTAAGGTTTCCTGTAAATATCTCATGATACATGATGAATGCTATAGACAAGAAAAAGAAGCGAGCACTGTACTGTGTCTAAGTTCACATGGGAACAGGCATCTTCTATAAGCATGCTCACAGAGGCAACCCTCCCGAATTCTTGGAGAATCAAGATGCTGGCTATTGCTTGTGTACACAGATTCTCCCTCCTCTTTCAGCCCAACTCCAAGGTCCCCAACAGCACCCAGAGAGAGGTTTCATTTCTCCTATGATATTCAAATAAAAGGAGACTTTCAAATTTAAAGGGAGACCTTGTAGAGCCTGAGTGGAGAGTGTCTCTTCCTCTAGCTCTTCTCGCCCAGCCTGCCCTGTGTGGCCGCCCCAGATCTACACACCTGGTACTTGTTGGTGGAATTGAAGGGAATCTCCACTATCTTGGCATATTTCTCCCGCATCTCCATCACGGAGCCACAGCAGACCTCAATGCACTTTAAGAGCGCCGACTCGGAGGCGTCTCCTGCGACTGCCCGCTGGAAACAGAAAGAACTCTGGATGGACTCCAATCTTGTCAGTGGCAGAGAAAACAGGTGAGGAGTGACGCAGGCCAGGCCGTTCACAGCGAACCAGGCAAGTCTAAGCTCCAGCCCCACCCACCTCAGCTTCAGGTGGAAGGGCGCCTGAAGGCCTGGCCCGCCAGCACACCCTCCTAACCTGCTCAGTCTATTTTCACTTCCGCAGGCCTGCTAAATAGCCTCACAGTCAACACTATTCTCAACTGAACATTTCTGGCTCTAAGTTTGAAAAAAAAAAAAACCCTAAGGCAAACACTTCTACCATCATTCATTGGCCCAGACTTTAAAGTGAAATGGCTCAGGGTTCAGAGCCAGGCAAACTGTGTCAAGGGCAAAGCAAAGGGTTCCCTGGTCTTAACCTAATTCAGTTGTGAAGGGAAAACAATAAACAAACCACCTGGGCTGACTGACTCACAGCTCTGGCGGTAGCACAGTCAGCTGGCATTTCAGTGGCTGTCTTCACTTTGGGGACACACACCTAATGCTTTCCACAATCTGCTTGCTTTGTCACGCAGCTGTCTTGTTCTACTAAGCAGTTCTACCTGTAAACAACTTCTATACAGGTGAACAGTTTAGACCTCTGACATGAAAGCCTGGACCCTCAGGTGAGCAAAAGAACACACAAGGACAGCAAGCCTGGGTAAGAAGGGTGGTGGTGGTGATGATCACTTTTAAGAAAAAAGAAAAGGCCTATTGAACAGACCAAAGTTACTTCCAGAAACCTTGCTAGGAGGGGTTAGTAATGCTATTGACACAGCTCAGTTAGTTACGGAAAGAAAGAAAATGCCTCCTTTGAGGTAAGGCAAAGCACAAAGCAGCCATCTGCAGTGTGACTCCCAAGACAAAGAGCATCACTCTTAAACCAGCTTCAACCCAATGCCAAGCAAACTGCCTTCCAAGAACGAGCAAAACCTAGCCTCACAAGAGAAGCCACCTCAGACTCATCCGATCTGTACTCACTTTGCCAGCATTTATACAGAGAACGCCACAGGCAAATAGCTTCGCAGAGGACAGATGGAGCCCAGGGAGCTTCACACAGCTCCTTGACACCTGTAACCTACGGTCCTTCTGGAATGGCACTGTCACAGACTCCATGAATATTCCAGAAGGCCGAGACCAGTGCTCGATCTTATTTTTGCATCATTAGTAAGCAAGCTAAGGACAAGTGAGATAAGGGAAATACCTGAGCTATTTTAAACACACAAACGGCCTAAGGGATTTACTATAATCTAGTGTATCTGAACGTGCAAACCCAGTTAGAGTCACTGACATGGCCTCTCTGCCCCCTTGGTTAGGTGCTACCATAGGAACAAGGGTAAAACTGGCCCACTCAGGTTTTCACCAAGAATCTCTCTCTCCTCCTCACTGGCTCACTCAGGTCAGATTTTTCCCTTTATTTTCCCCGTTTCCCCAACTGACAGATTCTGGCCCCTGAAAACACTTCAGAGCTCCAGGCAAGACAATCTTTGCTATACGGAGTAAAGATTCCTACAAAAGCTCTCAAGCATTCTTCAGTGAGGTTGGCTTTCTACACACAAAGGTAAGGTGCTGTTTAGAAAGAATGGTGGCCGTTCTTACGTGGTGACGATACCCTTACCTCCACCTCCACCCCAAACAAGCAAGAGCAGTTCTGGAGTATACCTTAAGGATAGGCAAGTTTTCTTGGTTTGCCTGAAACACTGCCCTGTTACAGAGACCAGCAATTCTGGACAGAGCGAACCAGGTGGCTGACGTCTTGTCAAAGGAGACCCCTGATGGAAACAAGAAGACATGACCGGAAAATGATGTGTTGATTTTTTAAAAAATTAATTAACTTATGTGTGTGTTTCTCTGTGTGCCTGCATGATCTGATGTGTTCCAGGAGCAAGCAGGTGCTCAGAGAGGTGAGAGGCATCAATATCCAGGAACTGGAGTTACAGGCAGCTGTGTGAGCTGTCCTGACATAGCTTCTGGGGAACCAAACCCAGGTCCCTCTACAAGTTCAGCAAACACTTTCTTAACTGAACCATCTCTCTAGCCCCAAGACTGGTTAACTCTGAATGCTGTTGAAGTCCCACAAAAATCCAAAATGATACATCTCACTTCCTCCTTAAACACATTAGCTTGTAGTGGTTCTCAGTCACATGCATAGGGCAAATTAATTTATATACACACATACACTTTACCTAACAATAAATATCAAACTAAAAAACACTGCCATGAGCTTAATCAATCAACAATCAATCAATCAAATAAAATGCAAGTGGGGCTGGCAAGATGGCTCAGAGGGTGAAGACTCTTGCTGCCTAGCATGATAATCTGGCCTGGATCCCTGGAACCTACATCCTGTAAGCTGCCCTCCGACCTCCACATGGGCATGACAGCACACCTGCGCCCACAGACACAAGGCGAGCAGGTGCAGCAGGGTGAGATGGCCCAGTCTTACCGCTCTGATTCTCCGTGGTGTCAGCTTCATGGATTTGATTGTCAAACCACATGTGGGCCACTGTCATCCGGTTCTGAGTCAGAGTTCCAGTTTTGTCTGAGCAGATGGTAGATGTGGACCCCAAGGTCTCCACAGCTTCCAAGTTCTTGACCAGGCAGTTCTTCCTTGCCATGCGCTTGGCAGTGAGTGTCAGGCATACCTACAGACAGGGCAGGCAAGAGAGGACGTCACTCAGCCAGGTTGCAGTGCCACACAGATTCCACTACATCCTAATATGGAAGAAATTTGTTTAAAATTCAATTTCCCCAACCTTCTCCTGAAGTCATGATGGTAAAACCTCATGAAGATGGTGGGAATGTCCTCCCATTCCTCGCCAAAATAACGAAATTTATCAAGTGGATCCTCCATATTGACCTCTAAGTTTTTATTTTCCTCCACTGTCCTGAGCTGACCTACATGATAACTTAAGAACAATGCTAAGTTTTTGGGTTTCTGATAAACCTAGGCTGATGATGTTTTCTCTGTTGAAGTTTACCATGCAATTTGGAACAAAAGGCTACACAGACAGATACAGAGCATAAATATAGAAGTTAGAAACTGCGTAAGAGGCTCATGGCTGAGTCCTGCACCCACACAAGCTGATCTGAGTGATATTGACTGCTGCTGTCCCAGGCATCTTACCGTGACAGTGGCCAGCAAACCTTCGGGCACGTTGGCTACGATGATACCGATGAGGAAGATGACAGCCTCCAGCCAGGTGTATTCAAGGATCAGGGACAGGATGAAGAAAGAGACCCCCAGGAACACAGCCACACCCGTGATGAGGTGGATGAAGTGTTCGATTTCTTCAGCAATGGGTGTCTGGCCCCCTTCCAAGCCGGAAGCAAGTGTGGCGATTCTGCCCATCACAGTTCGATCTCCAGTGTACACGACGATACCACGTGCAGTTCCTTGAGAGACGGGGAAGGGAAATGGTCAGCCAGGCCAGAGAATGTGTTTGGTTTTGAAAAGAGATGGAATATACACGTGTAGACTTCTGTTTTAATAAGGCCGAGCTCTCTGGATAACTTGCTGTCTGTTTCAAAGCAGAATCTCTGATGAAGGGATTGCCACACACTGCCAGGAGAGCCAGGGCCACGCTGGCCGGCTGCTATCAGTACAGAGCACTGTGTGGGGGAAGGGAAGACTCTTTGGGCCTTCTTGGCAGTAGGTGAAGCCTCTCTGCTCTGTGTCGAGGGAAATTGTCAGAACAGAACCAGCAAAAGGAGGAATTGTGCTTATCTTTTCTCTCCCTCTCTCTCAACACCCACAGTAAATACTAAATCATGCCAAAGAGTGCCTGACATAGCCTACCTTCCACACAGTTGGTTGAGAAGAAGGCGATGTTCCTTGTCTCCAAGGGGTTCTCGTTGGTGAAATCTGGGGACCGAGTCTGGGGTTCTGACTCACCCGTGAGTGAGGAGTTATCCACCTGTGTTGTGTGTAAGAGTAAGTGTATAGGGTGAGTACTTGGGCTTACCACGGGCTACTGCGACCCTCAGTTCACTCTGCCTCCTGAGTAGAGCTAGCCAGAAGAAGTCTCCCGGCAACCTACCTTGCAGCCATTTGCAGATATGATTCTGAGATCAGCAGGGATCCGGTCTCCACCTTTCACCTCCACCAGATCGCCAACTACGACATCTTCTGCGTTGATGCTCATCTTCTCACCATTTCGGATCACAAGTGCTTGCTTTGGAAGGGAAGACGGTTGACACCATTAGATGGATCCCAACAAGGAAAGGGTAAAGTTCAACACAAGACAAATAAATTTATCCCAAGTTACCTGAGCCTGCAGGAAAGATACCATTCATTATATAAAACACTGCAGTTCCAACAGTTACCCTAGAGCCGTTCCCACTAAATACTGCTTAGACAACATCACTTCATACTCGCAATATCTTAACTTCACAGTAATCTATGTTGTGAGGTCATCCAAATCTCTCAAAAAGGAAGGACAAAGAGGTACCTGAGGGACCATGTTTTTGAAGGATTCCATGATCTTGGAACTTTTAGCCTCTTGATAATAGGAGAAGCAGCCAGTTATGATGACTACAGCAGAGAGCACTACACCAAGGTACAGCTGGAAGGGAGCAGACAGACTGTTAACCCTACGACCCTTCAGCTGTGGGAATAGTAAGGATTTTGAGTGGAATAAAAAGATCTGGAGCGGTTATGGCTGCAGAAATAGGAAACTCACATCTGCACATTCATCTCTCTGGAGCCTGAGGACCGGTGTGTGTGTGTGTGTGTGTGTGTGTGGTGTGTATATGTGTGTCACATCTTCACATTTATTTCTCTGGAGCCTGAGGATCGGGGTGTGTGTGTGTATGTGTATGTCACATCTTCATGTTTATTTCTCTGGAGCCTGAGGACTGGTATGTGTGTGTGTGTGTTTGTGTGTCTAAAAAATAAAATCAATTACAGATCTCTGGTGAATAACTTGATTAGGCTTTTACAAATATTCTAGGTGAATCTTATAATATCTAAAACTATAATATCTTTCTAAGTGCTTCTAAAGAACAAACTTTTCTAGGCAAGTATGATACACCTTAGCGAAGAGCTATGCTCTGCCACCTATGAGTGGCAACCCAACCTATGCCAAGACCTCAGCAGAGCTGCTACCACCCAGAGCTCTGAAGGGCCCAGACTGGAAGAAGGGCTAAGTGTGAAGAGGAAGAGAGAGGGTCTAGGAGGTGACAGTGCTCCTGTGGCCACACGACTCACATCGTCATTTGGCGGTTCCTCTTCCGTAGCACTTCGGATGCCATAAGCCAAGAAACAAAGAATGGCTCCAATCCACAGCAACATGGAGAAGCCCCCAAACAGCTGCCGACAGAATTTGACCCATTCAGGAGTGGTGGGAGGGGGTGTGAGGGCGTTGGGGCCATCCCGGGCCAGGATTTCAGCAGCCCTCGCAGGAGTTAAGCCCTGAGGAGTAGAGAGGTGTATATCAGACAGACCAGACCAGTATTTATAAACCGTCATGCTCCCCTAATAACAAGAAGTCCACAGTAAGATTAGGTGCAAAACAGGCTCCCAGCTGCAGAGCCAGGTAAAGTCTGCCTAACCCCCGCCCCCTCCCCCAAAGTCAGCAAGGGATTCCAGCAGACAAAACCCATTCCCTTAGGAACCAGTAATACCCTAAGACCTCATTTAAAATCTTTTTAACAGGAATCATGGAAAATCTTAATCAGGATGATTTTTCCCCCTAAGTTTTAGACCGAAAAAGTATCTATTGTAACAAACTGGTTCGGTTTGAGTTTTCTGTGCATTCATCCTATCCGGTGGAGGGGCAAGCCCACAAACAGGAGAGTAGGAATCCAAGCGCTTACTGAGTTAACAGCCAAGCTGTAACTACAGACCTCCATGCTCACAATGGTAATAGAAACACTGGCCTGGCAACGAAGGGCTCACCCACACGCATACTTCAGCTAACTCCCGGGCAACCTGTCAGTAACGGTGTTCACCGGAAAGGCCACTGCACAGCAGCCTGCACGGTCTAACAGGCCTGAAAACTTGTCTCAGTGGCAGACATGAGACTCACAGGAAGAGGAGAAAACAGCATTTCTTTTGTATTATCAAAATATCAGGTAAAAAAAGACAGAAGACATCCTGTCTAAAGTGTCTATTTATATGTGCTTGGTGTTTGAGTTATTTTTAACATTGGTGTCAACTATTAAGAGTGAGGAAAGAAAAAAGAAAACAGTAAAAGCAAGGAATTACTCAATATCCTCATCTGACTCAAGTCCCTGCTGGGTTATTCACTGTTAGGTTTAATAAAACAATGACCCAACATTTGAGCCCTATCTACACCCTAAGCACTGGGTTGGGGCCTTTAACCAACTTTAAAAATAAGGGGCACACAGCACCCGAGGTAACTGACTTTGAGTCCTAAACAGCCTGCTGACATAAGAATAATAAAAACAAGAAATAATGGATAAAATGCTTAGAGAAGAGATGGCTAGGCCCACACCATTGGCAAGGGGGTCTGAGCAGAGCTGAGGCCCCTCTCTGAGCCCAGGGGCAGGTGTTCCAAAGGCCACCCATGCAAGTCACTCCCCTGGTTGTGACTGTAAGAATGAACACCATCTCCTCTCACACTGTGTTTCACAGAGGTGGTAGAAAACTCAGTCAAAAGCCCTTTAGATAGCAAAGATACAAAACACATTGGGGGGGGGAAGGTATTTTTGAAATTTGTACACATGTTGTAAACACACAACAGGGTGACCAAAGTTCTGACACACCCCCATGAGCCAGGCAAACACAGACAGAAAGGGAAGGAGCCTGGCTTTGGGACCACTTTCAAAACCAGGTGGTCACAATGCACAGGTTTGTAGCACTAGAAAACAGGGACACTAATGTCCACTCCCATGAGGTTTCAAGGAAGTGAAATGGCAGCATAAAAGCCCAAGTTCTGCGTGGTCACTCAGCCAATGGTGGCTGTCAATGCTTCCAAGGTCAGACACAGCAGGGGAACCACAATTTGGTAAGGCAGGCTTTGGATGGGGACATACTCGGCTCAGGTCTGTTCCGTATTTACGATGGAGCTCATCAAGGCTGAGTTTATGGTCATCCTAAGAAACAGAAAAAAATAAGTACACATCCCAACACCAAAAGGGAAAAAAGCACCATACCATCCATCCTTAAGTCATCAGAGAAACTTTCTTTCCACAGCTACACAGGCTAAGCATCAATCTAACGGCTTCCTCAGAGATAGTCAATGCTGGATGACAGATGTCTGCCATCACCTGCCACATCAAGTCACAGAGAGACAACAACTCTTAGAAGTCTGGATGATCACCTCATCTATCGAGGCTGACACTAGATATCTAAGTCATAAAACCCTCCTTGGCCTACAGAGGCTGCAGGTGTCCAGTGCTCAGTATACTTCATAGAGAAGCAAAGACTGGGGTACCAACCACACTTCCATTGCTCTGGAGAGCGGATGAAGAAACTGTTTAACCCTTTAATTACTTTTAGAAGTAAAGGTTTCAACCTCTGCAATCATGGAAGGAAAACTGCAAAACGAACACTGTGATCACTTTTACAACAGCCCTGTGACGGATGGGCAGGGTGCAGGAGCATACACTCACAGGTGCGAGATGCAATTATTATTATTATTATTATTATTATTATTATTATTATTTTGGGTTTTTTTTTAAGACAGGGTTTCTCTGTTTAACAGTCCTGGCTACCCTGGAACTTGCTTTGTAGACCAGGCTGGCCTCAAACTCACTAAACTCTGCCTATCTTTGCCTCCCAACTGCTTAAAGGGATTAAAGCTGTGAGTCACCACCACCTGGCTTGGTGCAATTAATTAAGAAAAATCATAAACCCTATCTTCCTCCTAGCACTTACCATGGAGACTTCCTTCTTCAGCTCATCCATGTCCCTTTCTTTTTTAGCCTTTTTGCCCTTCTTGTCGACATGTTCGGACACAGCCGCGGGCTCATACTTGTCTCGTCCAACCTGCGGAAGGGGGAAGGGAGGAGTGAGCTCTGTGCAGTGTCTGAAAACTCAAGGTTGTGCATTTCGTGTGTGTGTGTGTGTGTGTGTGTGTGTGTGTGTGTGTGTGTGTGTNNGTGTGTGTGTGTGTGTGTGTGTGTGTGTTGGGGGAGTGGAGGCTGCAGGGACATTTTGGTTGGGACAACCTCTGAACTTATACTGTGCGGTGCATAAACAAAGCCTTCGATTCTGGATTACTGCCACCACCACGCAAGGCATCTGTGCCCACCCTACGGTGTGAGGAGCAAAGGGGAAGTTGTAACAGGCTTCAAAGAGCTTGCCAGGTCAACCTGCATTTGGGGTGAACAGTGGCCACTATGTTAAAACCCCTATTCTGCAGTCTTCCACTTTGCCCACTGAAGGAATGAAACCACATTTCCATTAGTAATTGAGGCCAGTCCAGTACCTACAAGTGTTTGCGCTGTGAATCACACAGACAGAAGCAGAAGGCCTGAGCCCCATTATCCACCAGTTAAGGAAGCTTGAGGGAAGTCACTAACTCCTGAGGGTCAAGTTCCCTTCCTACAACATAAGGACAGACAACCTTAAGGCAGCATTTTTGAGGATTTAATGATACACTAATGCCAATCACTCTGACATCATGATTAAATTCTCACTACAAAGACATTGAGCGGTATTTAAACATCTGTAGTGCTCACATAAAGACACTGACCACATTTCATCTTCTCAGACAGAAGTGAATGTCTAAATGTTTCTTAGTGAATGTCCCCAAAGTTTTCTTAAATAAGATACACACACACACACAGAGAGAGAAAAAGAAAGAGAAGGAAGGGGAAGTCTCCACCACATTCTGTAACCTTAAAATAATTTCCCCCCAAATGAAAGGCCCTGGAAATGTTTTGACACAAGCAGGATGCAGGAAAAGCGGGCGCGTTATCGCGTAATTCACAGGATCCACCTACGCTTCTCAAAACTGGAAGAATTTTTAGAGAAAATGTTGATTCTATAGTTTAAATTTAGATCATTCCACTCCCCCACCCTGTTTAAAGTGCTTGAGCTATCTGCATGAAACCCGAACTTGGTACTCCAAAAATCAGTCCACAGAGCAAGAAGCCTCTCCCTTGCAGGCCGCCTCTCCCCTGCAGACTGCCTCCCAGAGGGTGACACTAGAGCTTGGGGGCCCTGTGGCTATTGTTTCATGGGTCCTTCTAGTTTTGAGTGGTACATTTAACAGCTTTTCAAGCAATACCCAGGAACTACCCTGCCTTCATTATAATCTTGTCCCAAATGAAAATAAAGCCAGAAAGCATGTGTTTCAGTCACCATACAGTAAGAGGCACACAAAATCCAGCATTCACTTGAATTTGGAAGGCTCAGAAAGCGTGCTCAGATTAGTGGGTGCTGGAGATGTATCCAACACCCTGTTACTTGACAGATGACTTCTTCCCTGAGAGCAGCGTACTTGAGTCTTCATCTTATCTCCTCAGAGTAGGGCAGGGTTGAGACATTCCTGACATTCTCTCGGCTATAGAGCAACCACAGCTCTAAGGGCCTCCCTGAGTATGGCTCTGCTGCCAGAGCTGAGATGAAAAATCACTGCACGTGTTAAATAAAAAGGGAACGAGAGGGCTTTCACAGAGATGAGCCCCATTGCTTTTACATGTCTAAGGGGAAAGCACAACTCTCTAAAGCCATTTCAGAGATGCTGACTAAGGGCCCCTTCCTTCGTGGATGTGGCCAGTCTATACTGGTTTTAAAAACCAAGCCTACAGTTTTAAGCAAGTTCAGTGAGTTTCATGGAAATACACTTACAGGAGACACAGTGTCAGAACCCCAGCCTCCCTGTCTGCAGGCTTCAGCTATTCTCAGACTCACATTTTCCACTCCAAAAGGGAAGAGAGAGATACGGGTGAAAGTCAGTCCTGGATGCCTTCCAAAGTTCTATCACCTATCACAAAAGCAGGGTTTTCGCCTCCTCCTTCACAGTTATTAAGAGCAAAGTTGGGGAGTCAATTTCCTCATAGACAACCCCCTTTATAAATTCACACTACTTAAGGCAGTTTTAAATGGGCATATTTGTAAAAGGGACATGCAAAATTACTTGTTTTGTATTAACATGCAAAATTACTTCTTTAAAATATTAATTTTTCCAGTAGGCAATGTTTATCCTAAAGAACTAGGCAGCTTATCTGATTTGGTTCTTGCACACAAGTAAAACAAGAATTTAATGCTAGCTCTTCCTGGTGCGAATCAAGAGATACTTAGGTTCCTATGGACACCAAGAACTGTAATTTCAAAGGAGGAAAAGTGTGCGTTTTGTGGTGTGGGATAAGACAACACTGTCCTTATTATTTTACTAAAAACAAAGGTCATGGCAGGGGAGTAAAAGGTGTTTCCTCTGTGGACTTCATTGACCTTAATTTCTTAATCAGAAAAGGCTGACCACTTTCCCACTCAGGTCCACGGAAGAGCAGAGTGACTAGCACCCACCACTGACACTCCCCCAAGTGGCTCTCTTTGAGTGTCTCTGAGGAAAACCATGGATGGGGCATTCAACAGGCTGTGCCATCTTCCAAAGGTCAGCTGGTTAAAAGGGAGTAGGCAATGTTATTAATTTTTTCCATTCTAATTTAAGAACTGGGAAGTTATAGCAAGAAATATTCCATGTGACACTTCAAGGATGGCTGTATCATTTCATATGTCAACTTGCATGTCCTACGGACTCCACCTTCCCAAAGACTCTCAAGGAAATTCGCTACTGTTCGCTTTGGACAAAAGGGATGTTGGAGATGGAAAGAGAAAATCCTGGACAGGAATAGCAAATCATAGATCTGTAACAAGATTTCATTGAGAAAACACATGCAGACCAGTCCTTACAACACAGGAACAAGAAATCCCCATGACCTTTTAGAGTGAAAAATGTTCCTTCCTCTTCTTCAGCTAATTTGTCATCAACAAGAAGGAACTGTGTTAGGGAAGGTAGCTGACAGCTTCAAATTTACCAACTATTACAATAACTATGACGATCTCTCACCACACACCACACCACACATATCACAGCGCACGCACACACACACATCTACACCACCCACCCACCCACACACTGCAATGAAATTTTCATAAGAACCTTTCTCCCCAGCAGCCTCCCACTTGAGGCCTACACAGGCAGCAGAGTTACCTCTGTCCTGTGACCTTCCCAGTACCCAGGGAGCACCAAAGGTGGCCTCCTAAGGCTTCTCCTTACTACCAGCACCTTCGGTTCTACAGCCAGAGAGCTCAGGAGGCCTTTTCAAGATTTCTGAAATTCCCGCTAAACTGCCCAAATGGTTCTTCCTTGGAAGGGCAAGATCCCACCTCATGTAGCCAGGTCAGTGAATGGGCTTTTAATTGTGGCCCATGTCATCTCTAGCTCTGCAGCCACAGGTCCACCCAGCAGCAACCTGTCCTTGAACAGTCACAGCCTTAGTCTCCTGCTCGGTGACATCTGTTAACTTACTGGAGGCATTCTGAGAGTTTGATTAGTCAAATTGGAAAACAACAGCAAACAAACAAACAACCCCTGCATTGTTTCCAGAACTGAAAACAAAAGCTTTTGACTAGTAAGAGGGGTTACAGACATGGCAAAGTAACTGCCCTGAATGCTACCCAATTCACGGCTGGCCAAGAGGGTTGTTGTGAAGACAGTACCTTCAAACTCAATTTGGCAAACTCCACCTTGGCAGGGAAGTCAGAGACAGGCTGATCTGGCTGGTTGTTACAGCAGGCTCTGCCCAATTTTGGCCAACTGTTAGTATGGGGGGTTGCATCCCTTAATATTCCTGGTTGTCATGTCAAACCTTCAAACTCAGCTCTGTCTGTAAAGGTCCTCTGTACAGCGCTGTACAAAGGTCACAGTGATAACCTAGCCACTACACACATTACTGCCATTCCTTGCTTCCTATAGAAACAGCTTTCGGACGCATTTTAAAGAAAGCATCAATCTGACCTATTGTGCTACGTTTCCAATTGCTAGTAGGCCTACATGGTTTAGTTTAGGTTCATCTTTTCTAGCTGGAGACAGGAGAGCAGTACCACAGCCTGGCTGGGTGGTGGCTGACAAATGAAGGACAGTGGACAGACCGTCATGGTCTGCCAGTCCACAGTGACATTTCTGGACTAGCAATTCTCTGCAGAGGAGGTAACCAAGGGGGTACCCCCTATTCCATGCCTCTTCTCACTCCTGAAGATGCACGTGCTGGGGATTGTACTCCAGCAAGGCCAGAGCACTAAGTCCTTTGTGAACTTAGCTCAGTATCGAAACTTGGGCTGTAGCCCATCGGCCACAGGGACAGGAGCCACCACAGCTCCACGCCACTGGGTTCCCCCACCCATGGGAACATTACCTAACCTTTCTCCCCAGTGAAGTCTTAACAACCTGCCAATAACCCCTCCTGCTGGAGTGTATCCAGGATCATTTGACAAAATAGACATTGTAAGGTGTGTGAAGAATCACTGTATCTCAGATTTTCTTCATCTTAAAATCTATTTAGTTCTCCCACTTACTGAAAGCACCAAACCTGTGGGACATTCAACTTCTCCAAGAGGCCTGAATGAACCAAAAAGCACGGCAGAGGGGGCCATCGGTTTCTGGTAAGTCCTGAGGACTCTTAATAGGTGGTTTGGAACCTAGGAAGTATACTGACTGCTGGGTTGGAGAGGGCAAGGTGCTGAAGGCCTATGAAAGCATGACAGGGAGGATGCAAATGGAGCCTGGGCACCCCAAATGCCCCAAGGCCTTAAATAACATCAGCATAACAGACTGGAAAGACAAACACCACGGCCCACAGATGACAAAACGTTACAATGATTACTAGGCCCCAAATAATAAAGGCTCTAAAGATAAAGTCTGAGCTAACCATCAATCAACTTTTCAGATCACCAACAGAGAATATGAGATTGTTGTTACTAAATGGGGTTTGGATAAAACCCAATAAGAGACAATGCCCAGATATATTTCACTGTCAAGTCACAAAGCAACTAGAGAATGAGGTCTATTGGATTAAAAAAAAAAAAGAATCCCTTTGGCTCAAGACTCAAATGAAACCAAGAGGGTGAAAGCGCATGTGTATGTGGGGGGGGGCGGGCGTTCTTCTTTTCTCACTGACAGAACCTGTTATCCCAAACACCAAACAAATAACTGCTAAGGAAGGATGTCTTACGGATTCCTGACACCAGATTTCAGCACAGTTAACGAGGTGACTCACATGGAGAGAACAGTCGCTCTGACTCCAACCAAAGAACACACTTCCTCTCACACTCTCAATTCAAGGCAATGCGAAAAAGTTCAGACCTGACTCAGTTAGCGCCCTCCCCGCAATATATAAAAACGAAGGCGTTTTGAAGGTGCCGCATTGTAACGTTCCCTTTGCTGAAAATTCACATCAGCATCCACTAGACATATTCTCAATTGAGAATTAGATAGGGCTGGCAGGGCTGAAGAAACAGTCTGCCCAGTGCTTTGTTATCCAAACCCAGTCACTCTGATTACTGTGAGCCCATCTGATCCAACACTCGGATTTCTTCTTCAGGCCTGCTGGCTGACAGGGGGCCCTGGGCACTGATGTTCTGGCTGAGAAATGGCCATCTTACCCAATGAGACTTTCAAGAACTGAAAAATGACCACTGATTGTGGTTAAAGTGTTCACTTGGGAAGGGAAAGTGTATGACGGAAAATCCAAGATTGGATCTGCTTGTTAAACAAATGTAAGGGTTCCCAGTCATATCAGTGGATGCTTCCCTTGGAGGAGCAGTTAACAGTGTTTCTCATTCTTTTCCGTCTTTTATGTTTCTCAGGGGAAAGAAAAATTGCTCCACAGCTTTGAAGGGGCCAAGGACTCAAGGGCAGCAGTTTATGGAGGTCTGTTTGCCTCACAGTTCTAATGACTTAGTAAAGCCCAGCAGCAGTAGCTGCACCGCACACTGGCATGGTGCTCATTCTATAAACGGGGCATAGACTTGATCCTCAGGGCGAGGACTCTACTTTGGGCCTGACTGGAAACTAAGCTTCAGGGCAATTGCTTTAAAACAAACAAACAACAACAAAAATCCTGCTTGTCTTCAAATGAAGCAAAAATCTCACTCAGTTCTTCAGGGCTGTTTAATAATGCCTCCCTCTCATTATTGAGCTATTCTTAAAAGAACAGTCTGATGTGCAGAGAGTCACTTATCTGTGCACTTGTTGCTAAGTAATCCTCAGGCAGTGGTTTGTTCAGGGATGGAGGGTGAGTGCCAAGTCTCTGCTTTAACGCTGGACCTGCTTCTTATTCTGAAATGTGATTTTAAGCTTTCGTCCTCTTCTGGATATAAACACCCTACCAGATCTTTATGAACATTTTCCGGGTGGGGTGGGGGTGTTCTCTATCTTCCTAGGTTTATAGTGCAGCCTCCCCACGTCCTATTCTTCCACCCCAAGGTGAGTCATCATTGTTACAAACTTGCCAGCAGAGAACGCTACAAATTAACAAACAGCAAGCAGCCAAGACATAACAGCCTTAAAGCAGCACGGAGAACCTTCCAGGCACGGAACTGTTACACTCTTACATTGTATGACTGGCAGGCAAAGGTGGAAGCAACCTCACACTCTCTGCCCTGTTCTCTGGGCTTCCCAGGACCAGCTCCAGTACTCCTGGTCGGGCTGGGCCACTTTTCATTGGGAGGACTCTGCCTTCCAGTATTTTGAGTCGAAAGTACCAGCTTTATAACAGCCAGTGGGTAGTTAGTCACACTTTCCAGTTTAGCTCCAAAAGGGCAGCTGATAAAGTCACCATACAACCAGCATTTCTGCTGACATGTGTTCGTACCCTCTGTGTGACCTGAACCTGAACCTCTTCCCTGCCTGGTCTTTAAATCACTACCCATAAACTAGAATTTCTTTTCTAAGTAACTAAGTTAATATTAAACCAAACCCAGAACTGTAGTGAAGGGTTAGGGAGACCTCCTTTCCCATCTTTTATAAATTTAAAACAAACAAAAACCAAGCAATGAGAAAAGCCCAGAAAATCTCCTGCATTTCTAAACAAATATGATGTCCACCTTTGGTGAGCTAAACAGTTGTGGGTGGTAGGCCTCATTGAGGATTTAAGCCAAATCACTGGCAAAAACACTCAAAGAAAAATCCTATTTTATCCAGGAATGATTCAGCAAGCTGGTTCTTCGCTTTCTTCCCAAATGTTCAGGAGCCGGGCACTGAAAGCTAGGAAAAAACACCTGAGACTATCGCGCACACCTAAGCCTGATGGCACTTGAGAAAAGGGGAGTGGGATCACGGTGACCTTAAAAATTAGCTCCATTAAGCTTCCTTCCTGGTTAACCAATTATCAAAAGGGCTTTAGTCATTGCGCCACCCACCTTTTAATCCCCATGTGGAAAAATCCCAACATTTCAGTATGAACTATTCCTCTGACCAGTTCAGCCATCACAAGTCATTGCGAAAGACATGCACGCATACCTGAAATCATGCATGCAGCCTAACATCTGATTTATGAGTCCTCCAAACACCTTTTGTTTCTCTAGACATTTATTTACATCCATTAAAAAAAAAACTAAATACTCAGCTGGACAGTTATTGTACCACTCCAGGGCATATGAGATTCACTTAAGGCCTACGGCATGGCTGACTTAAACATCTGCCTGGCTTATTTATTAGAAACACTCCAATTTCTTCTGAAGGATAACTGAAGAGTTCTGCACATAAAGTCACGATTAAGAGATGTGTAAGCTGTAGAGCAACAGGTTGTTCAGCACCTGTTGTTACCAAACAACCATTTGACCTTGAACAAACCACTTCACCTTCCCAGGCTTCGGTAGGTCTTTGTACTCTGGAAAAGCCACTCAAGGTCTCCACTTGACAAAGATACTTTTTGAGGCCAGAGGAGACGAAAGAAGGTTACAATGAATACATGGTTTATAGGGATAGCTTAGATGGTGTATGTAGGATGGTGCAATACTCGGGTGCCCTTTCCTTCCCAGGAAGTGGGGCCAGGCAGGCAAGCAGCTCTCGGCTCTGAGGCTGCAGAACCAGAGGCCCACACTGGGCTCTCCCACCGTCCCTATTTAACCTACCTGGCTCAAGTCTTGTAATTATCACCTTGAAAATCCATTTAGTCTCCAGAGAACAGGCTTCCTTCTGCCCCATCTCAGTATACAGGTGCCTAAGGACCTGCAGAGTGTCTACCGCCTGTCTGCTTGGCCAACCCAGAAGAGGATGGAGTGGATTCTCCCACCTGTATTCTCATGACTGGTGCTTTTTCACCCTAGGAACTGATATTTTCAGGGTTATTTTGGGTTATAATTTTTTATCCGCTGGATTTGAGCTGTTTTGAGGTCAGGAGCTAATTCTTCTGAGGTGGACAGGAGTAATCAAGGTGGGAACGTGGTCGTGTCCTGGCCCCCTCATTCCCTTTGGGAACAGTTCTTGGGAGAGACATCAGTGCAAGAGGCAGGCATGGCTTTTCTAACCACCAAATGCCCAGTCTCCAGTCCTTTGTCGTACTGACTATACCCAGCGACCCTGGAGGGTCAACCTGGCCTCCTTCAAGAATCACCTCCTGACATAAATTCGCACACCTCTCCCCAACGTTAAGAAGGCAACACCAGCTACCAAAGGCTCACCCTATTATGGAAAGTGGCCCATTTTAAAGCTCTCAAAAGTATACCTTAAAGGCTAACTTAGGGTTGTGAAGTCACACCCTGGCACCAGCTTCGCTGGGCTGTCTCTACAGTAAGGGGAAGCCAGTTATTTTTTTCCTTTGGGGGAGGGCGGTCGCATCTGCGGGGAGCTGGCCGAGCCCCAGCGCCTCCAGGAGAAGGGA
>LOEQ01000183.1:449742-471821 GCA_001685075.1 Bramus lutescens | reverse complement strand
CTATCTATCTATCTATCTATCTATCTATCTATCTATCTATCATCTATTCATCCACCCAGCTATCTTGCTGGCCCCAGTTGCGAAGTTTTAAGTTTTAAACGTTCATCTTTGTTCCATTTAAAGTGCTGGGCCTGGCTGGCAGTCATGGTGCTGGAAACTGAAATGCAGCTAACTGGGAATGACAGGAGTCTTTTGACTCAAACCCACTCCTAGTGACACACCTTCCCCAAGACCACACCTCCAGTGTGCTTTGACTCTTCAGGGAACTCTGAAGTTCCTTCTGTATTTTGGGTGGATTTTCCTATTTCTATAAAATTCTTGGGACGTTGCTAGGAACTGCTTACTGAATCTTTTCTTTCTTTTTTTTCTGGGTGGTGGTGGGGGTTATACTGACATCCTCAGGACAGCAAATCTTTCAGTTCATGAACTTGGTTGTGTTTCTACTTAGTTCTTAGGATTTTCATCTGTATGCTTTACTTCCTAGGTTAAGTGAATTCCTAAATACTTTATTCTTTTTGATGCTACTGATCTTTTTAATTTCTCTTTAAAAATTTTTAGCATTTTATTTTGTGTGTGTGCGCACAATGCGTTGTATGTGATTGTGTGTGAATGCATGTTTAATGACACACATGTGGAGGCAGGGAACTGGGTCTCTCCCTCCAATATATGGGTTCCAGAGATTGAATTTAGGCATCAGTCTTGGCAGCAAGTGCCTTTACCCACTGAACCATGCAATTTCTTATAGATTATTCACTGTTAGTATACAGACATACAACTCTTTTTTGTGTGTTGACTTTGTGTCCTGCTGTTTTGTTGAATTCATTGCTTAGGGCTAATACTGGCTGAGTCTTCATGGTTTTTCTACATAGATACATATACTCTGAAAGGAGATTATTCTATTTATTCCTTCTAAATTTGTATGCCTTTCGATTCATTTCTTGAATTTCCAGACGATATTAAAAAGAAATGGCAAGTAATGGTCATTTCAATTTTTTTCCTGACCATAGAAGGAAAAAGCCAGTCTTCGGCTACTGGGTGTGATGGTTGCTGTGAGTTTTCACATAAGGCGTCTTTTATGTTGATGTAGTCTCCTCCAGCTCTTAGTTTACGGAATGCTTTTATCATGCGATTGGGTTCATTTTCGTTATTTTTTCTGCCTCAATTGAGATCTTGAAATATTTCCTCCTCCATCATCTGTTAATGTGGTACATCACGTTGATTTTCATGGGTTAAAACATCCTTGCATTCCATAAACAATCTCACTTGGTCACAGTATGTGTCTCTGGTAAATACAGGTTACCGATTCTTTATTAGGAATATCTGCATTGCTCTTAGTAAGGACATTGGTCTACAGACTTCATGTGTGTTCTTGTCATGCTTTCTCATCAGGGTAACAATGGTCTTTTATTACCTCCCTTATTATTGTGGCAGACTACCTAAAATCATCTCAAGGAAGTGAGGGTTTCTAGTTTGTTATGGCAGAGAGGGTTCGATGGTGACAACGTGTGAGACAGCCAGTCACGTTCTGTCCAGTCAGGAAACAGAAAAGATAACCGTTGGGGTTCAACTCCTTTCCCCTTTTCATTCCATCTGGGATCTTAGCTATGAGACGGCGCTGCCCACATTCACAAGGGTCTTCCCTGCTCAGCTAAATGTCTTTGTCAGTGCCCTTACAGACACTCCTACAGTGTGCCTCCTGCATGACTCTACATTCGGTCAACTTGACACAGACGATTGACCATCACAAGGGCCTCACGGAATGAGTCAGCAAGCATTATTTCTTCTTCTCTGTTATTTGGAAAACATTGCGATTTAGCGATAGCTTTTAAAATGTTTAATGAAACTCATCATTTGACCCAGGATTTTATTTTTATTGATTCACTCTCCTTATTAGTGACAGATCTGTTCTGGAACTGAAAGGGTACGTTTTCATTGTTTCTAGAAATTTGTTGATTTCGCCTAGGTTAACTAGTTTATTAGAATACAATTGCTCAGTATACTGTCTTTTTATTTCGGCAGAATTGATAATGTCTTTGCTCTTTCTACCCCTCCTCTTCATTGGCCCCTCATCTCATTCTCTCTCTGCATTTTTCTTGGTATCTTCCTCTTTTTCTCTTCCTCCTCCTTTTAGTCCCCACCTCTTCTTTTGTTCTGTTGAAACAGTGTTTTACTCTGTAATGGAGAATGGCCTCAAACCTTCTTGCCTTGGCGTTTGCTGTGTTATTAGGTTTGCAGGTATGCACTCAGCTTTCTAGTTCCAGTTTTGATTCAGTGTGGAGTAAAATAACCTTTGTTTGTGTCTTTTCCTGTCTCAAAGTACCCCAAGCCATTTGGCATGGTGCTGGATGCATGATCTCTGCATCTTCCATCTGGGACAGACATTCATCAAAGCCTAATCCAGAAATCTCCACTGACTTTTCTATAATCCTACATCCAGTCTGTCTCCATATGGACAAGTATCACTTCTCACCTCTCTGGTCATTTCTCTGTAATCTATGCTTTCAAAAGATACTGCTCAGTTCTCTGATGGAGGTCCATTTTCCTGGACTAACTCTCCAGTTGCCTTTGCTAAAGATGTCTTCGGTTTGTATTTGAAATTTTATAAATCGGAAGATTCAGATGTCTTTTAAGGAAAGTATTAAAGACATGAAGAGAATATTTAGGGGAGAAATGTACTGGTTATTTAAATGAGAATACAGCTGAGTAAGAGAAGAGTTCTGGTGAGTGTCCTAGAGGCCACCAAACTTGACTTTCCACACTTCAGTGATTGTGGCCATCAAACTTGTTTTCCCCTTCCTGCTAGGTTTTTGGTCCTATGAAGGCAGATGCCGCAACTTGCATCTTTGCTGTCCCTGCTCCACATGTGAGGCTGGGCACCAGTGCCTCATTAGCACTTCCTGTATGCCGACCTGCTCTCAGCATGTGGCATGCTGGGCACAGTGGCATAGTGGCTTGGACCTGCGATTTTCTCAGGAGGCTGGGAAAACATTTTGTTTTCTTTTAGCATTAAGGGGAAAGCAAACACCATTTAATATAATGAATGCATCTTTTGTCATTAGCAGTGCAGTCACCAGGTACAACTTTTCATATTTTTGTCTTTGTTTTCATGGAAGAAGAGGCAAGGAAAGCAAAAGGACCTAGCTCCCTTGAAACGGTAACACAGCCCTCAGTGTGGCATCCCGTTCTGGGTGAAGGTGGGAGTTTTGGAATGACCTTTTTGTTTATGCTTATAGAACTCAGAAAACTGTATCATCTGTCTTGTCCTGTCTTGCTTGACGCTAAGACAAGAACCCCGAGGCTGCTCAGGCGGGTCGCACTGAAGATAGGTTTAAATTAAGAGGCTATAACGATAAACATGGAAGATGAAAAGAGGATGCAGACAGCCTGCTCGAATTCTATGCCAATCAAGCTTTTATTTCAAAGAACTATTTAAAGTACCTGGTTAATGAGAAACACAAAACTCTGTTTTCAAACCTTAGGGACATCACAAAAAAGCCTGAAATGAAACCCTTCTTCCCCAAAGCATTAGCTATTCTGCGGCTGCCAAAGGACGAGCTGTGCAGAGAGGATAGCTCTATCTGTGCCTTGTCCCAGGGTCAGGATTAACACAAGATGCTCATGCTACCTGGACTTCCTACAGGCTGCAAGCTGCAAGCTTTTCCCAGTGAATCAGGCTAAGGTGCACAAACGGTGCCTCAAAGTGAGAGGGCACCGGAGGGCATTGCATGCCAAGATGGATGGCTGTGTGTGGTGGTGGGTCAGGATGGATGGAGCAGACTAGGGAGGTAGAAAGATGTTGCTAAGCAACCAGCTCCAGGGCCTTTGTAAATGTGGTTGTGTTTCATTTGAAGCAACAGCGGGGGGACATCATCTTCCTCTGTCCTTCTCCCCTTGTCCCCTTTGCCCAGGATGAAGACCTAGACTAGTGTTCTCAGGAAGATTCTGGCAGGACAATAGGGAAACTGGTTAGGTCGTGAAAAACCAACTCCAGGACAGCACAGTCTGGTGGAAATCCAACCTTTACATTCTAGGCAAGATCATTGGCAAGTTTATTTAATCCCTCTGACACGCCAGTTTCTTGGATGTGAAACTGAGGACATAAATCTTTTATAAGAATACTGTGAAGACTTGAGAAAATGTATGCAGAGGACCCCTTCTGGTACTGGGAATGCAGAAAAGTCTCAGAGGCAGAGTGGGAAGAGCGTGGGCTAGGGCTCCAGATTGCCTGTGTCCTCATCTCTGAACCGCCACTTAGCTGCAGGACCACAGATACAGCCCTTAAAACGTTCAGGGTTTTTGTGGCTTTTTAATCTAGGGCATAATAATGGTGTTTACCTGTCGGGGCTGCTTTAAAGATTAAATACAATAATAATGTGGCATGTACAATACGCACTGCATAGACGTCAACAGCTACCTGCAGCGCTAAATAAAGTGCGTCGACAGAACAGCAGAGGGTTCTAGCTTGAACTCCTCTTCCTAGGACTTTCTGGCTTAACAGCAAAGGAAGGGGAAGAGACTGGGACTTTGGTGCTATGGGAAGTGAACAGAGAAGTTAATAGAATCTGGATTCTTCGGGGAACAGTATGACTTGGATACACCATAAGGAAGCATTTTATTAAAGAGGTATGCCAAGGGTGACTAATTCACACCCAAATAGTATGGCTTCAGGCCTTGCTTAAAACTTGACCAAGCTGGAGCTATAGTTTCCATGTGGGGCTCAGCGTCACCCTCCCAAGGTCATATTTGTTGCTGGCAAGATTCATTTTCTTGTGGTTGTGGAGTTGAGGCCTCTGTTTCCTTACAGGGTACCAGATAGTTTTGAGTTACTGGTCCTCTCAACTCCAAGAAGTAGCCATACTTCTTCACCACATGGCCTCTTCTGATGTCAAGGCAGCCGTGGTACACGGTCAGTCCTCTCGCTTTGAATCCTGTGCTTCTTTTGTCAGCCAGAGGAAACTCTCCATGAAGAGTACAGGAGATTAGGACAGGTCTACCAGCTGACCTTTCTTAAAGTCACCTTATCCGGACCCTTAATGACATGGACAAAATCTTCTCCCAGAAGTCCCAGCATTCATTCTGGAATGAGTAGAAGCAGGTGGGTGAGCACCAAGGCTAAGACTCTTGGAGGTGAGACAGTCTGTGAAGCCCCCTTTCTCATCCATGCTAATCTAATCAAGCTGCTGTAAGAAGATACCCAAGGAGAGTAACCGATAGACAGCTCACTGTCATTCCTTGTAGCTTTGGAGGCTAAGAACTCTGAGACCCCGGTGGCAGCACTCAGTGTGGCAGGTCTCACTCTGCCTTATAGGTAAGACAGAGCCCTCTTCGCAGTTGCCTCCCAAAGGCCACACCTCCTAATCCTGTCACAGCGAGGATTCGGTTCCAATGTCTGAATCTGAGAAGGGTCGGAATAACCAGCTCGCCATCTCCCCCAGATCCTAATCCTAACCCTTGGGTTCTGTGACCCAGACAGATTCCAGGTTCCAGCAGAGCTTCTTCCTGGCAAATTCTTTTCCTATTTAGTAATCTTGAATATATCTGTAAAGAGAACACAAAATCGTTTCTTGGTCTTTCTTTCTGGATACAGTTACAGGGCTGGTCACAAAGGGTGTTGTTCCTAGCAAAGCAGAGGATAATCTTGGAGCTAAGCGGTGCAGAAGAGCATAGATGAACCTCCCGACCACTGGAGGAATCCACACCTCTGCAGGGCATTGTTCATCAGACTCAGTCTCTAAGTAAGTTCACAAAATTCTTGGAATAATTTTTTCATTATCTGTTGAATTTGTGGGTCCTTTAAGGTGTTTCTCAATTAATTAATCAGTGTGGCCATGTGTTTCTCCTAGCTTGCTTGCACTCTGTCGGGACTCTATGCCACTTCCTACTCATTTTCAGGAGTGCCCATCTTTTTTTTCTATTTTTTTCAGCTTGTTGGAGACCTGTAGAAACATCGATTTCATTATTCAGCTCTTTAATTCTTTCTTTTAGCCAGACAATCCTTGCACATATAATGGACCCATTTTCTTTGTCCTTGTCCAATCATTTTATTAAAAGTGTTAGATGAGAAAGGGCCAAATTCAAAGCCCTGAGGTGTGGAACTTCTTACAGGTTGACAGCCATGATTTAATCCCCACTCTTCGAATAAGGATTGCTTAACCTGTGCTGAATCAGCCCTCACCATGACTTCTCCAAGCCTGTTATGAAAGACTTAGTGAAATGTTAGACAGAACCTAGGCAAGCCAGTACACAGCCACCCAGTTATCCCCCAGGGTATTAAATGCAAATCTTTTGTAAACATTGCATATGTCAGGAAAATTCTCCCGGAAGTTCTCAGCTATTTGGAGACGTGGGATCCTTTAATCCTCAGATTTTATTGATCACCCTCTAATATTTTCTTAGCGATTAACAATCTTGACTGACTCTCCAGTTGGTCTGGAACTGGCATACCGTACTTCTGCTCCTTTGTCTCCATGGCTGAGGGTAACTAGCACACAGAGGAGGAGATAGAGGTCCTGCCGGCCTGCTGGGCTGCAGGGCAGAAGTGAGTGTCAAGAGTGAGTGACAGTGTTGAAGGGACTAGGCAGAGGTGCCTAGTTCTGTGCTCCATCAGTTGTGTGCCCTTGCAGCTTCCCCAGCTTCCCCAGACTCATTGCACTCTGGGTAAACTGGAGTTCCCTGTTGATAGGGAAAGATTGGGGGCCTCTATTTATTGGTGTTGCTAGTTAGCTCCTAACCCTCTGATGGGAGATCAGAAGCCCCCAAATCCCTTAACCTGTGATGATATGAGAACAGATCTATATACTTCACAGGTTCTTAGGTCTGTGAACTTAAACCAGAAGAGAAAGAGTGAGCAAAATTTTATCCTTGGTGTCTTCAAGGTGAGGACAATGTTCCCTGTCTCCCAGTATTCTCTTCAAACACCACAACCAGTTTGTGTGGCCAGTAATCTCCTACCGAAGTCACTGCAGGGGCTGGGGGATGACTCAGTGGATAATACGTTTGTGAGCAAGCATGTGGATTTGGGTTCAGATCCCTAGCACCCATGGAAAAAGCTAGGCACAAGCTCATATGTCTGTAACCCTACTGTGTTAAGATCAACACAGACAGATCCTAGAGTCTAGCTGAATTGGTGAGCTTCAGGCTCAGCAAGACACTCTGTCTCAAAAATTAAGGTGGACTACAATTGAGGAGCACAGCCAACACCCATTTCTGGCATACACACCCACTTAAATCCACCCCCATGTTCACACATGCGTGAAGCTTTCCCTCCCCACAAGGGAAGGAAGTCACTAGGAGGAGAAGGAAGCTGTCCTACAAGCATTCTATAGAGAGGCCCATGAGCAAGGAATTAAGGCCAATGAGAAACTTTGCAATCACAGTGGCATTTTGGATCAGGGAGACCCTCTCACCCTGGGCAAACCTTCAGATGGTGACAGTCCCAGATGATACTGTAACCCAAACCTCAGGAGAGACCCCTACCACAGCACCTAACCACTTTATCCAAGGGTTCCCAATCCTTATAGGACTCATGAGACAGCAAGGTGGATGTTCTGAGCTGGTAAATTTTGACGTAATTTACTGTGCAGCATTGCATAACTTCCTTGCTGAGAGACGATGGCTAAATGGCTGGATTTCCATAAGTGGATAAGAGCTACATTTCCAGAAACCAGTGAAAGACTGGAGCATTTCTAAGACCAGAGCATTGCAAGAGGATGTTCTTTCTAAAGCCCACACAGGGTTATAATAAAGAGTACATGTTCTGCGCTCCTGTTTACTCCCCAGAGGCAACAGCTGATGTCACCCTGGGGTTTATTTCAGTTTTTTTTCCTCAGCAATTATAGTCACACAGGCACAATTACAAGTCCTGATTTATGTATGTACTGTTTGGCAAATTTTATTGTGCTGTTTCACAATATTTCATAGCTTCTTTTCCATGCCAACAGACCTGGCTCCAGT
Source organism: Bramus lutescens (assembly GCA_001685075.1). Classification (NCBI taxonomy): domain Eukaryota; kingdom Metazoa; phylum Chordata; class Mammalia; order Rodentia; family Cricetidae; genus Bramus; species Bramus lutescens. Next base: position 463,868 of record LOEQ01000183.1, on the reverse strand, counting down.
GTAATTGTTCTAAAAAGTATGCTGCATCCCAGTGTGGGGCTCAGTAATTCCCTTAAGAATTACTTCATCTGCATTGATATATAATGTACTAATTAGTGCATTTATTTGCCATTGCATGTGATGTCACAATAAACATCATAGAAAACCTACAATATCTCTGTGGGATCAATTTCTAGATGGGAAACCGATAAAAAGGTGTTTATTTAAAAGTTTTGATAGATGATGCTTACCTGCCCTTTACCAGGGTTGACTTATTTCTTTTCCCACCATCCTTCTCACATCCTATCACAACATCAGTAATATTGTGGGCTTTTTTTTTCAACCTGATGGGAGATAAAAATGCAACCTGTCTCCATTTGCATATTTATGATATTCTGTTAAGAAATCTTCATCATTTGAATTGTTTTTCTATGTATAAGAAGTCTTCCTTTTGGATGTTTTAAAAAGTTTTCTTAATGGATTTGAGTTAGCTACAGTGCATCTGGAAATGGCTTTGTGGGTTTATACTGTTTGGAATCATGGAGTTTCTAGAATCTGTGACTTCCTGTCTTCTGTCAAATTTGAGACACTTTTAGCCATGTTTCCAAGGTATCATTTTTTCTCTTTACTCATTTTCAGTGACAGATGTCAGAGACACTGGTACCATCCTCATCTTGGGACCTCTCTCCTAGTTTTCCTCTCTCTTATTTACACTGGACAATTTCTATTGGTCTATTCATTTCTATTTTTGGTTCCAAAATTTACATTTGGATCTTCTTTATCATTTCTATTTCCCCATTGAGACTGTCCATCTTTCTACTCATTTCAAAATATTCTTCCTTCTTGGAATATTGTATTGAAGCTTTAAAGTCTTTATCATAGATAACAGAATTTGCAGCTTCCTCTGTTCCATGTTGGCTTGTGTGAGTTAGTTCATGTTGTCTTGAGTGAGTTGGTTCCATGTTGTCTTGAGTGAGTTGGTTCCATGTTGTCTTGTGTGAGTTGATTCCATGTTGTCTTGAGTGAGTTGGTTCCATGTTGTCTTGTGTGAGTTGGTTCCATGTTGTCTTGAGTGAGTTGGTTCCATGTTGTCTTGTGTGAGTTGATTCCATGTTGTCTTGAGTGAGTTGGTTCCATGTTGTCTTGTGTGAGTTGGTTCCATGTTGGCTTGTGTGAGGTGAGATGCTGTAGTCATGCACACGCTGAGAAATGAAGATCAAACAAAGTATCCCTGACAAGGGCTTACATCTTTAAAAATACCTTCTTTATTTTTATTGGGGATGTGATGGCACGTGCACAAATGTCTATGACCTTGATTCTTTCCTTCCACCTCTGTGTAGGTGCTGGAGTTCAAGCTCAGGTCGTCAGGCTTTCAAAGCAAGCACTTTACCTACAGAACCATGTTGAATTAAGATTGCAGTTGCAATTAGGGTTGTTCATCTGCTTATTTTGTTACATTTTATTTATTTACTGTGTGTGTGTATGAGTATGTGTGTGCATGAGTGTGTGTGTATGTGTGTGTGTGTGTATACACCTGGGCACCCATGTGGGCCACAGCACACTTGTGGAGGTCACAGAACAATTTGTGGAAGTCAGTTCTCTCCTTCCACTATGTGGATTCTAGTGATTGAACCCAGGTTGTCAAGATCCATGGCAAGTGCCTTTATCCACCGAGCCATCTTGCCAATACACCACAAATATTTTAAAATTGGACTGAGTTCCTTGACTGTGAGTAGAAAGGGCTGTGATACCGTAAGGATCAGAGAAATATTAACTGGCTGTTCTTGAATATGGAGGAGGAGGTTCATGAGGTGAGGAATGTGGGGTATCCCTAGAAGCTAGAAAAGACAAGGAAACAGATTCTTCCAAGAAACCCCAGCAGGAGCCAGTTCAATTAGCACAACAGGCTTTGGCCTGGTAAAGCTGCTTTTGGATGTTTGACCTACAGATCCCTAAAACAAGGTAAGCCTGGCACAGTGGCATCCACCTTTAATCCTGTAGCCATTTCAGTGGCTGAGGTAGGAGGACCACTAGAGTCAGGAGTTGGAGACCGGCCTGGACAGTGCAGCAAGCCCCCATTCTAAAAAGAAAATAAAAATTAGTGTTCTTTAAAGCCCAAATTTGTGGTCATTTGCTCCGCAATTTGAATAATTTTGGACTGTGTTTTTCTCAACATTTAGCTATTGTAGTGAGACCCTGGCTGCGGGCTGCATCTTCTGGGTTGGTGCTTTTGTTGCAACTTGTAGTCAGTCTGTGCAGATTTGATCTGGAAATTCTGCCAGCTTCCTGCCTGCACACACTGGAGCTTCACCATCAGGCTTGTTTCTTCTCTTTGCAGCTCCTTAGAACTTTCTGGTGTGTGCAGTCTGGGACTTGGGTGGGGCTCTGTTTCTCCTAAGCTGCTTTTCTGCTTCAGTGTGCTGGAATTGCATCTCCTCCGCACAACTGGGTTGGGATGGAGAGGAAGGGATATTCCCCTTTCTGTGCTCCTCTCAGCCTTGGATGGTGTTCCGCTGCTCCTCTTTCCTACCCGTGGGAAGGGAATGTGCTTACTTTCTGTACTACAGGCTTGTGAGTGTGGTCACAGCAGTGGGAGAACAGAGGGGGGTACAAGCATCCTCATTCTCATGGGACCGCAGCATTTCTATCAGAGCAGGAATATTCCCGTCATTGCAGAAAAGGAAGAAAGAGAGAAAGAAAGGAAGGAAGGAAAGAAGGAAGGAAGGAAGGAAGGAAGGGAAAGAAGAAAGGAAGAAAGGAAGGAAGGAAGGGAAAGAAGAAAGGAAGAAAGGAAGGAAGGAAGGAAGGAAGGAAGGAAGAAAGAATGGATGAAAGAAAAGAGAGAAAGAAAACCCATTAAGGGCTAGAAATACAATTCAGTTTATAGAGTGCTGCCTATTGTGTACAAAGCCCTGGGTTCTGTCCCCAGCACCGCGGAAAACTAGGCATGACAATGTATGCACTCTGGAGGTGGAGGAAAAGACCAGAAGTTCAAGTTCATCCTCAGCTACCTATTGAGTTCAAGGCCTACCTAGTGTACATGAGATACTGTCTCAACAAAAACAAGCACTAAAAACATATTCTGGACTACCCCCTCAATTGTCCTGATATATACTGTGCTTTTAGTGATAATTTGGGGGGGCTCTCTATCCACACCTGATCCTCATTTTCAAATTTGGAGTTGGGAATAGGAACATGGACAAACAGGACACCTGTGACTGGTTGAGCATCATTGAGAATTCTGGTCGTTTTCCACTACCCACCCTTTGCCAGTCATTTCGACGGTCACCACATATGTTCTGGTCAGGTTTGGTCACTTCCCTCGGTGGAAGAGAGCAGTCAGATGCCTTTTCTCTAATGCATCTGGAACTTGTAGCCTAGGCTCTCCTCTGGGCAGAAGCCGACTGATGGTTTCCTGTTCAGCTTTGTTTCTCCGGGGCTGCCTGTTCCACCTTGTTCCTTGATGCCTTGAGCAGGAAAAGGCCACAGCCCAGCTTAAATCAATCATGCTGGAGCAGTGCCCTTCATGAGAGTCACTTACTCACCCTTGCCTGCTGTGGGACCTTTATTGGAAGAGCCGCATAAAGGTCAAACCCTGTCAAGTTAGCCCTGCACAAAGACATGAAGAGAGGCTGTTCACTGCTGTGGATCTGAACAGCGAAAGGGTCTCTTGAACCTGCTCTTCCCTGTCATGGAGAACCATGGTAGCATTTTGTTAGCCCTTAACATACACAAACAGGTATCCTACCATAAGATTTTGCCATGCTGCCTTAGGTCGAAATGCTTTTTCTTTCTGGGGAACACATGAGATCCATTAGATGGTGTGGCTAGGAGAATGGAATTTTCTCAGGAGGGAGGTCATCTTGCTCGTGGAATACATGCGCCAGTTTTGGGAAAGACTTCTTAGATGAGGCTCCTTATCCTTGCCACCCAGGCAAGATTCAAATCACTGAGTTCAAAGCTCAGGGAGACTTATCCCCTTCCTCTGGATGCATTTAATGCCGCCTGTCCATTGCTCACTGCAGTGGTTCAGTCCCCACCGCCAGCACTTTTCTCCCTTTGCTTTCAACCTCTTTGCTTGTGATGGTTCTGGGGCAGGATAATCTCTCCAAACTCCTCTTAGGAAGATCAATACCTTGTTAAGTAAGAGCAATTTATCCCCATCAGACAGGAAAAGGTGGGGTCAGGATACACTGGGAGCGGAGGTCATGTTGCAGAAGCCTTCCTCCCCCAACTGTCATGTGGTCGGGGCCTGGACATCATGGTCCTTATAATCAGCTGTTGGTTCTGAAGTGGGGCAGACACTCTGCATTTCTTGGATACTTGTGGGAGAGCCTGATGCTGCCTGGAAAGCCGACTCTGAGATGGAGCACAAGCCTGCATGTGCTGGGAAGAATTTGTGAGGATTAGTGAGATGCATACCAGAGAATATTGGAGAGGAGGAAGCTTAGGCAAGGTCAGTCTCTCTCTGAAGCAGAGACATTATTCTAGAGTTGCCTAGAGCCTAGGTGAAGAAGGCTGGGCATCTGTCAACCAACTCTAAGAGTCACTGGCCACAAGCTACCCAGGAAGGTGATGGGACCTTGAGCAGGTGATACATGGGGCCAGCACACTTCCTGTCCAAGGCGACAATGGAGACTTTCCGCAGGCAGCATGGGCAGCCCCTGGAGGAACATCTGTTGTGTACCATGGTGGAGTTACCCATACCGATCCATGTCTGGCTGCTCTACTGTAGGGGTGCCAGTTCAGAGGTTTCCCCTTCACTTTCCTGCTCTGAAGGGACCCTCATAACCCCTTCCCACTGCCTTGGCCTGGCTGTCAACTATTGTCGACTTGAGATTCTAAATGTACAATGAAGGGTTTTGAGACTAGAATCTAAGGATGGAATCGCTTCCAGCTAATATTCCTTCATCAGTTCTTGCTGTCTCAGAGATTCTGGTGCCAAGAAAAAAAAAACACCATCTAGGCTCCGGCTGCCTTGGCCCTGTACCAAAAGCTTCTGATAGCTTCACGCACAGGACAGAGAAACCTGTACTGATAAAGGACCCAGGAAACTGTGCAGCACTAACCAAGGGATGTATCCCACCCAATGGAAGGAACCACATCCCGGAGGGTGAAGTAGGCCAAGCCCCTGACTCACCATAGGAATGTGGATGTAGTTGTGTGGCAGTTTTTAAGCAAAGTGAGGCAATTTAGAGAGTCTAACGCTATGCTTGGCTGTTAATTAAGGGTTCCTTGGTGACATTCATGACCTTGACTTTTAGCATTCTGTAGGGTTGAGTGTGGAACCGTAAGTGGGCTGCTGATACAGTCTGCTTAGAAACAGAGCAGCCCGCCCTTTCCCAAAGCAGAACACATGAATTTGGTTTTGGTGTGAGAACTAAGGCTGCATTCATTCTGCGGAAGGTTAATTTAGACTGGTGGTCTAACTGGACAGCTCCGGCATTTTTCCTGCTTGCTGACAGCGAAGGCGAGAAGGCTTTTACTATGCGACTCAACCGAGCTCTTGTTGGCTTGAGGTTTATATAATGAAGGTTCAAGAGACCATCTAGTAGCCAAGTCCTGAAGTGGAGCTACTGGTTGTCCTGAATGGTCACTTCAGCCTTGGCCCAGGGGCCTCCTCAGGCACCAGGACAAGGATTGGCACCTCTGAGCTTCTTGTATCAAACCTATATGTGCAGCTGTAGGGGGTGGAGCAGTGGTGGGAGAGTGGGAGGGAGCGCGCGGGGGGGGGCATTGCGGGCAGAGCAGACACTTAGTAGTGTGGGTCAACTCAGCATTTCAGCCGAACTAGGAGGGGTGATGAGGCCCAGGGGCTGTCCTGGAAGAGACCAGGGAAGAGGCCGAGGCACTGAGCTCTGAAGGGCACCAGGCCTCCCCACTTCTTGTGTGACGTGGGAGGCTGGATTTCCCTTCCCCAAGTCCCCGTGTAGACTCTCTTTGGGAAAAATGTCATGCAGCAGCAAATAAGTTAAAGAAAGTTCCAACATCAGTGGTGTCGATGCTTATCTCATTCAAACTGTAAGAGTTTAACCAGCGCCTGTCTATTCCCAAGGAGAGTTGCTTTTTCCCACATCCAGAAGGGGTGGGAGAGGAGGACATAAGAAAGGGACCGCTGGCTCATACGGTGGCGGTGGCGTACAACTTTAAACCCAGCACTGAGGGGCAGAGGCAGGGGCATCTCTGTGAATTTAAGGTCTGCATATCAAGTTCTAGGCCAGGACTACGCATAGTGGGACCTTGCATCAAAAAAACAAACAAAAAGACAAAACAACAAACTAAAAAAGAAAGTCCCTCCTTTCTCACCACACTCTGGGCTTCTAATTAGGCAGATGCATGACCACACCCACCCAGATAGCTTTAGGAGCCTAAACCATGAGCTTGGAAGAGCCCAGAGTCAGCCAGAGCTCCCGCACCACCTCCTCTCTCTTCAGAGTGCAGGGGCCAGAGATGGCCTTTGTCCCACTTCTCCCCTGTTCATGGAACACTGCCTTAAGAAATTGCTTCTTTAGGTTTAAAGTTAAAGCCTTCACATTCCAGCTGATGATTAAAATAGGGACAAATTCACCTAGAAAGTTCAGGAACTCAGCCGGTGAGAATAGCATGTTCCAGCCCCAGGTACTTAGGAGCCTGGATTCCATGGCTCCAGGCAGGTCCAGGTGTTTACCATGGCTGCCCCAGCCCTCCCGGACTGGAGGAAGACTTTTTGCACTGTTATGTTTTGGGGCAGCAATTGGGCAGCCTTAGATTTGCTCCCTGCTTCTTGGCCGCCCCCTCCAGTGGTAATAAAGATCTGCCACAAGATGAGATTTCCATCCGTACACTGTGTTTCCATTCCATCTGATTGAGCATTTTCTGGGCTTGCCAAGCCCGTGATAATCCTGTCAGTGCCCCAGAAGTCGCCTTTCTGAACCTCCAGCCCTGCCCCCCCCCAAGTCGGGATGGGGCCGTTTCTCCCGTGTGGTAAGTCCTAGCTTTCCTCCCCGAGAAAACCCTCTGAGGATAAGCAAGGTCCTGACATTGGTTCCTTGCCTTTCACAAAATGTGTCTTATGGACGGCTAAGACAAGATTCTCAGTGTGAACACATTGTAAAAATTCATTTTTTCATAGATGAGAGAAGGAAAATAGAAATTGCCTTCTAGTTTACCTGAAGTTTGGATCTTTGCAAAAGCTAAATCTCCAGAACATTTTCTTAGAGGGCCTCTGCTGTGTCCTTCCTCCATTCCTAGGGACTAACTCCACACTGCTCCTTTGTTGTCCTGCTCCACATAGAGAAGGTACAGGATCCCTTTATGTTTCTGGGTTGTTGTTTTTTTGTTTGTTTGTTTTATTTTGTTTTTCTTGAGACAGGGTTTCTCTGTGTTGCTTTGGAGCTAGTCCTGAAACTAGCTCTTGCAGACCAGACTGGACTTGAACTCACAGAGATCTGCCTACCTTTGCTTCCCAAGTGCTGGAATTAAAGGCATGTGCCCCACTGCCTGGCCCCTTTATGTTTCTGTACTCCACCATCCCAGCCTCTGGGTCATGCCTTTGAGCTCGGAGCTGTTCTCCAGTGGGCCAGACTATTTGGAAGTCTGAGGCAGGAAGGGAAAGGCGAGGGCTCAGGGCTGCCTGGTACAGGTTTCTGCTTGTCTGTGGAGGCTTGGCTGAGCCCCAGATGCTAGGTCTGGCAGGATGAAATAAGATCCATGTTGGTGTCTTGTTTATCTGAAGGAAGAGAACTGTGGACTGCATTTATTTTTATGATGACTCACGGTTCAGCATCTTCCTCTCTGTGGAAGATTTCTGAGCTATGGCAAATCCAACAAAGGCACTTATGAAAAAAGCTGCTTGGAGAAGAAACTCTTCTTAGAGGGTGAGCAGCTGTTCCTCCACTCCCTTCTCCAGAGAGAGCAACAGTTGAGGAATGAGGAAGGCAGTGTGGGATGGCATTCACCCCCATCCTTATCAGGCGGGACACTTGCTTGCAACAACACCCGTTGGCACTGTTTGCTCACATGGCTTCTGCCAGCCAAGTGCGGTGCTGGATAGGTACCTGTCGCTTCCTTTTTCCAAGGCTGACCTGATGATCCTGTACTCCAGAACCGTCTCCTATGCAGATGTGGTGGGAAGAGGAAACACAGACTGTGCCCACTTCAGCTCCATTGGAGACTGCTCTTGAGTGTTGGTCTCCAGACTCTGTCTTCAGGGCTTCCCTCACGCCCTACCCTCTTTGAGCTACTTTAGCTAGTCTTGGGAGTGTGAGTTGTCTTACAGAAACCCCTGTGCTAAGGTCTGCTACATTTATGTTGCCAGATTCCTCTAGCCTATTAGAGTCATGTATCTGACTACCTTTTGATTTCCCTTTGTGGGTGTGTCATAGAGACCTCGAGTACAGCAGATTTCTATTTTAACTCGTCTTCTTCCCCAACAGCTTGCATTTCTGAGACACTTCTGTGGGATGCATATTATCGCATCCACATACGCTTGGATCCCAGCCTGGAGCCTGTCTTCTCCTCATGTCCTTACTGCCTGCTGCTGACCTGCTTTAAAACCTCCAGTGCTTTCCCATCTCTTTCAGAACAGCACTGAAGCCCTCGGGTGTGACACGAAGGGACCTTGTTATGCAGCCCCTGCATATGTGCCTATCATCCACATCTGCTTCAGACAAGTGCAGCTTCTGGCCATTTTCTGAACCAGCCACGTGTTTTGTACACTCGGTCATGACACGAGTTCATTACTGTGGTTGTTTTAAATTGTATTTTGTGTGGATGGATGTCGCCTAATTCATGTCTTTGTACCGTGTCCCTGGTGCCTGCAGAGGTCAGAAGAGGGCATCGGATCCCCTGGAACTAGAGCTTATAGGTTGTTTTGAGATGCCATGTGGGTGCTGGGAATTGAACTTGGGTCTTCTGGAAGAACAGCCAGTACTGTTAACCACCGAGCCACCCCCTTTTTTTTTTATTCTGGATGCATGCTCACCTCCTTCCTCTCCCCACCACTTTTCCATTGCTTCCAGACTGTTCCAACGTCATCCCTTCCTCCCTACAACAACACACCCTGAAGGTAGCTATTAAATTTCTGTTAGAGGCTTAGCACTTTGGCTATATTGTCTCCTTATCATCTTTGTTTTCTAATCTGCCCAAGCATCCTGGAAAGGGACTCATTTATCCCAATAAACACAGAAGCTTGTTAACATGGTGTTGGCCAGGCCTATCCTATGGCCCATCAAACCAGAGGTGGGCGAGAGGATGGGTGGGTCCAGCAGTCTGTGTTGCAGTGGTTTCCTCAAGCACTTCTGGAATAAGGGAAGTCTAAGGAGCGATTCCTCTACTACAGAGTTTGGAGAGATTGCACAGGCTGTGACTGAAGGCGGAGCTGGATGCCTCAGCCCAGAGCAAAGCCCTTCCTCTTGAGTACTTGGAAACCAGCTCAGTGTCTCCCAGAGACGGTAAAGATCCTGTCTTGAGGTGGACAGCAGCTGGAGAGTTGGCCATGTAAGGCCATATAGACACAGGCATATGCATAGATATGCTTTAGGGAAAGCTCTTAGAAGCCCACAGGCACACACCCATTAGGATTTTGTTTGGCAAACAATGTAGTCTCCTTAAAAGCAGGGTTCTCAACCTGTGAGTTGCAACTGGAGCGTTAGGAAGGTTGAGAAGGGTCATGGGCAGATGGGAATAAGACTGTGGGAGATTGTCCCATGTGTATATTTTATGTCATCACTCAGATCTTCTCCTGAGCCAGCAAGTGTCTAAACTCCCTAACTTACAACTAGAGAGATGTCTCACTATATCTTAGGGTGATGGCTCCCCAGTACTTAGCCAGCCCTTAGCTTTCTATAGTGGTCTCCTAAAGATTAGCCTTTTATTTCCAAAGACATCTGCGTTTCTCTCAAGCCAGAATTCCTGGTCAATAAGGAACATTGTGAAAATAGCAATTTTTTGCTGCAGAAGATGACTTCTGGGCCAGTGAGGTACCTCCGTGGGGATGGGCACCCGCTGTCAAGCCTGGTGACCTGAGTTTGGTCCCTGAGATCTACATGGGAGAAGGAGAGGATTGATTCCCCCCACCAGTTTTCCTCTGAATGGCACATGCCATGCATGGTGACCAGTGCATCCCTTCCCTGTACAGACACACACACACACACACACACACACACACACACACACGCACATGAATGAATGAATGAACGAATAGCAAATACAATGCACTTTTAGTAGGTGGCTTCCTTCAGCAGGCTGGTAGCAGAGTTCAGCAATAACATACAGGATGCCATGGGTTTTATCCCCTCAGCACCATGGTGGATGAGGGGGGTGATGACTTCCTATTGGTCAACTGAAAGAAGTGACTCTGATTATGACCAAGAAGTGAGTGACAGGTGGATGCTACCCAGTGTCTGAGGAGTCCTTAACTCCCCCACTGCTGTGGAAAATACTATCAACGACTGTCAGGCCCCAGGTTTCAGACACGAACACCGAAATAGACAGGCTGCTAGTTTTTCCTGAGTTCTGTTCTGGAGCTATTCACAGATATTTGCATAGAATTTGGAAAGAAGTGGGAGCAACCTTACCCCTTAGACTCCAGCAGAAATTTGGGGTTTCCTTCTATTCAAACTGAAGCCACAAGTGACTATAGTAATAGCAGTACTGGCATCTCTGGCTGTAGTAAACACTGCTGATCACTTAATGTCACATCCCAGCTAATAATATCTGGAAATACTCCCCATACTCATCACTATGGCAATATTTTGGTACTTTGGAAACCCGCCTCTAGACTGCATTGCTTAATGGCCTCATGAAGCAGACGGATTATGTTAGCACCAGTTCCAAATATTCAGAGACGTCTTGACATTGTTTCAACAGTATTTTAACAAAATTTTCTTTCGATAATCTTATATATTTTATTTATGCCCGAAAAACTTTATACTAAGATATTTTCCATAGGCTCTGCCAGTTGCTAAAGAGATTCATGACATAAAAGAATACAAACAAAACAAACAAACAAACAAAAACAAGAGTCTGAGGATGGCCAGGCTAGGTAGAGTTCAGACCCTGCTGCCCTGGTGCTAATACCCATTTTATTCATGACACCTGCCAGCTTGGTCTGTTCTGGCCCAAGGCTAGCGGTAAACTGATGATCACTGTCAGTTCTCAGAGCTGTAGCCAGCCAGGGCTTCGGCTATTAGGTCAAGGGGGAATAGTCTATGCTGATTTTAATTCAAACTCTGGCTTAGTCTCTCAGCTGAGTCCAAAATGCTTTGGCTGTTTGAAATAAACCTCTGAGTTATTTTTCCTATAACATCGAATAGGGGAAATTTCAGAATCTGAATTTCTAATATTATTGCACGCCAATAATACTGGTTTCCATCCAGGCACCCGAAGAGAAGCTCGGGAAATATTTATGGGGCAACTGCACTGTGCAGTGAGATAGGCAGCGGGGATAGTGGAGGGGAGAGACTGAGGTTGAGTGAGGCGGACACAATCGTCACGGTGTAAGAACGTAGGCAGAGCCTATATTTGGGTGATGTGTTGAGAGCAGATGGAAATTAGTGCTGGGACAGACTCCCCCTGACAGCAGGGAACGGGGAAGCCTGAGGATGAGAAGAACCTGCTGGGACCGCGAGAGGAAAGTAGGGCGTGTGGATGGAGGAGATGGGAGAGAGCTGTGGCCCTCGGACTAAAAGACCGAGAGGATCCGGAGGAACGGCGGTCCGCTCTGTAGATGCCACGGTGCTGGAACTGTGAGGGGAGATCTGTTAGGGAGTGCCAAGCGCAGAGGTGTTTCCCACAGAACCAGTGAGGCTTTCTTCCAGGGTGCCGACACAATGGGGGTGGGCTTAAATGAAATCTGGCGAAGTGTGTAGGTCAACTGTTTGTCCTTGGTAGTTAACCTCATTATTAGAAAATAGCTCCCTTCCCTCCTCCCCCACTCCTTCCTTCCAGCCTTCTCCTTTTTGGATTTACATATGGGACACGGTGAAACTTTATGGTAACATCCTTTGGAAAGAGACCATCCGGGTTGGGCTCTCATTCAGCGCAGCCTTTTCCCGGATGTGTGACAGAGAAAATTCCTCCGCACCTCGTTCGCTCCCGTCTGTAAACCAGAAGAACAAATACGTGTCTCACAGGATTGAAAGGCTGACGTGAAATGATGACCACAGGCACTCAGTGCGGGGCTTGGAGTACTTAACACAATCCTTGGAGCGCTCAGTGCAATGTCTGTAACATTGGATGCAGAGCCTACAGTACCTAACCCAGACCCTGGGGCACTCAGTTCAGGGCCTGCAGATCTTAGCGCAGGGCCTCTGGTCACGGTGCTTAGCCCTCAGCCTGATGCCTGCCTCGCTTCCCAGCATAGAGCATGTAGGGCACAGTGAGAGGCGGCAGCTGTTATTTATTCATGTGTTTATTATTCTTTATCCAGCTGTTGTTTAGTCATGATATTTTATATCCTGCTTGTATTTCTCAAACCCCCACATCAAGACCTCCATATTTCTTTGTGCTTTACTGTATACATGGTGCCATTGCACCTCCGGTATTTTTTAGAATCCATTTTACAGAGAAGGCAAGTAGAACACCGCAGAGCTGAATGCTGAATCGAGATCCCTCTCAACCACAGGGAAAAGCCAAAGTGAAATCTGCAGACAGATTCTTCATGCCGCTGCTGGGACATTAGCATCCAGGAACAATTAGGTAAGCAAAGAACAGTCTGTTCTCTGGATCCTTAACAGATTAGCCTTTATCAGCAGTTCCACCACATAAAATATTTTATGAGTTTGCCTTGCAGTGCTGAAATGCCAGGCGTTGAGTGTTGAGGTGACTCACCAACGCAGACCAACTTCGTTGGCTGAAGTCCGTGGAGCCCCTTGAGTTTGACAAACTGTTGTCTGATTTTCCAGATTGGGACACTAGAGGTGAATCTTTAGGACAAGCAGACCAGAGTCAACTCTAAATACAACATGGGGTGAAAAGTTCTTAACCATTGGAAGCCTTGGTACAGATGGGGCCAACCCTAAGCCCCCAGGTCTGGGCAGAGGTCAGAAAAGAGAAGGGTTTATGTGTGTAGACTATGGAGTCCAGACCACATTCACAAAGCATGAGTTCTCTTTTCTTGCCCTGTTCTTCGCTTCCTTCCAGCTAGCTGTAGACGAAAGGCACGTCACCGTATAGGCATAGAGGGAACTCTGAAAGCATCTTCTCAGAAGTAGTAAATGCAAGCAGAAGATGTTCTGACTGTGGGGTGATCATGCATGGTACATGCCTATGATCCCAGCACTCGGGAGGCTGAGGGACAGCATGGTGAGTTAGTGGCTGACCTGCTCTACACAGTGTGACTGACAGCAGCCTCCCCTGATTAATGTATAAATTGACCCAAACTGAGCCTATGTCACTTACACATTTAAAATGTGCCCAGGATACATGTTTGTGTCAGTGAGGTCTCTTTCTCTCCCCTGCTTCTCTCTCTTTCCTCTTTCCCTCTCTCATCTCCCTCTTTCTTCCCTCTTTCTCCCTCCATCTCCCCCCCTCTGTATGGGAAAAATCTAACAATAGCTAACTTCCAGACTTAGATCCAAGGACCGGGATACTGTAGACACACATGAGCCTGCATTTCAGAGAGCTCCGATTTCCCTAGGAGGTAGGAGGTAGAACAGAAAGGCCCCGGCTGGGTGGCTATGGTGACGTGTTACTGTTGATCAATATTTAAATAGAGGCTCCCAAGCAGGTACAAGCACGCAGAGGGGGACATGTACAGAGAGGATTGCCTGCATCCATTTCCTGGGGCTGAATTGAAAACATCTGTTATAGTGTAAGCCAGTACAAATGAGCCAGTGGTAGCCAAATGACCTGGACCTAAATGTCTTGCCTGTGCTCCACAGACTTGGAGTTAGGTGACAGTCACCATTAAATGCTCAGGCAGTGTGTTTAACTGTGTGCACAGACTGGTTAGAGGTGTCAGGACACTGTCCACTTTACTTTCAGGGACTAGTTACTGCCAATTGCTGTTCCTTTAATATTTAGAGTGAATTCCAAATCTCTCCCTGACTTTGCGTGATTGAACTACCTCTGTTTCTATCATCATGGGCTATTTGGGTGTAACATGAAGGGGCCTGCTTGTTGGGGTTTCTGTCCCGCCCAGTACCCCACAGCCAGCATGTCCCAAA
>LOEQ01000183.1:430931-443410 GCA_001685075.1 Bramus lutescens | reverse complement strand
AAGGCCAAGGCAGTTTCTTTATTAACCAATGAAAGTAACACAGACAGATGACCCGCCTACATCACACGTGAACACATCTCCATAAATGCAAACACAAAGCCTAGTTCTCCCCCTCCACCCTGTGTGCCTGCCAGACTCTACATTTTCACCTCACCTAGAGAAAGAGATGTGACTACAGTGGGCATCGGGAGAGGAGGGGAGATGCTCAGCCAACTGCAGTTAAAATAACTGACTTTTGAAATGTAAAATAGTGGACCTGAGGATGTATTTATGGAAGGTATTTGTGGATGCTCTTGGACACTTAGGAAGATCCCACAATTGAGGGATCCTAAAATCAAGCTTCAGAGACCGCATGGTTTCTGAGAAAGAGCTGCAGCTCTTGGCACTGCAGAAACAGCCTTGTGGCTTATGGCCAGGACTGCTGTTTGAGCAAACACAGCAAGGCATCCACAAGTCTAGTCAAGCAAGGGGCGATGGTTTCGTTGGTGGGTTCAAACAGAGGCAGCTGCAATTCTGTACGCATCAGCAAGTCCTGCTGCATCACTCTGGGCTTGCTGTCGCGGATGCTAATTGGAAGTAATTGTGCCCTTTGTCCATTACAACCCATCGCTGATGCACCGAGACATTCATGAGAAAGCAACCCATGACTCCCTTGAAATGACGTCACCAAGAAGCAGCTATTCTCTCATGATTAAAACATAGCTTTCCGTCTTCACTCAGGCTACTGAATGAAAGCTTATGTATACACAGCACAAATACTTGACATCCACTGGGATCAGATGGGCCACTGCTCTGGGCTGGAAATGCCAGTTCCCATGAATGTTTGGTATATGAGCAATAGAGACACTGGGAGAAGGGAAGGCAGTGGAATTTCTGTCTAGAGGCAAGAGCCCTTTGAAAACCAAGCTATGCTCAGAAGCTAGAGGAAGGCTGGGCCGAGAGATGAGAGTGACCAATAGGGCCCAGATGAATGCTCTAGAAGCCCCAAGTGTGGCCAGGCCTGAAGCACTGTTTGTCTTCTGTTGAACTTAAGTTCATTTTGTCCCTGACATGCTAAACTTGGTTTCTCTGACTTTCTGCTCACCGCAGCGAGAAGAATGCTGATTGATGCAGCAGAGAATCAAACCAAGGCGAGAGGGAGATTTGAGTCTGTTACCATGGTGACTGCAGCAGGGTCAAGCGAAGAAAGCTTTGCAGAAGACAGGGTCTGTTGGGAATTTGTTCTACCGTTTGGTGCAGCAGATGGCAGACTGTCAGGGGGTGTGCTCGGTTTGGGGTGAATGGATCAGGATTTTACTAGCGCTTATCTGCTTACTTCTTTCATAAACCTGAGGACAGCGAACATTAGAGGTCCCAGCTTTCCTTTGCCCGGAATGGGGAAAGCGTGCTTACCTGGCACGTAAGGTTGTGTTTGTGGACTCCCCAGCAGAGGATGCTTCCTGACTAATTGAGCTTTCCTGGCACCACGGCCACAGGCATCAAAGCTGCTGCAATGTAAAATAGCCACATCTGTTGCTAGCATTCTTGCGATCCCCCCCTTACCACCTTTGAGTATCATCTCCTTTCTTGCTGTTAATCCTGAAAGATGCCATTGAAACTGTAATGATTGCAGTTACTTGAATGAACATTTCATTTTCGTGTTTTCCACACGTCATCTTTCGTCCCGACAGTAGGGACGCAGAGCAGGGCACACCCTGCTATGGTTTGGATGTGTCCCCCTCGAATGTCTATATGTTGGAAATTTGATCCTCAGTTTTCATTCATGAGGGGTGTGCTGGATAGTTTTATGTCAGCGTGACACAAGCGAAAGTCACACGAGAGGAGGGGACCTCAATTGAGAAAATGACTTCATAAGACTGGGCTATAAGCAAGCCTGTAGCTATTCTGGTTTTATGAGTTTTTTTCACAGTTTCCCTGTGTAGCCCTGGCTGTCTTGGAACTCCCAGAGATCCCCCTGTCTCTACCTCCCAAGTGCTGGGATTAAAAGTATGGGCCATTACTGCCCGGTTATGGGCATTTTCTTAATTAGTGATTGATGAGGAGGGCTCAGACCATTGTGAGTGGTGCCACCCATGGGCTGGTGGTCCTGGCTTCTCTAAGAAAGCAGCTGAGCAAGCTGTGATGAGCAAGCCAGTAAGCAGCACCCCTCTGTGTCATGTTTCAGCTCCTTCCTCCAGGTTCCTGTCCTTTGAGTTCTTGTCTTGACTTTTTTCAGTGATGAATAGCGATCTAGAATAGTAAGCCAAATAAACCTTCTCCTCCCCAGTTTGCTTTTTGGCCATGGTGTTTCATCATAGCAGTAGAAACCCTAAGACAAGTGGTGTTTGGACGTGGCACCTCTGGGAAGGGAGCAGTCAGATGAGGTCGTTTGCATGAGGTCCCCTCCCATGACATTACTGACTGAATAGGCTGAAAACAGACCCTAGTTAGTAGGCTTGTTATGTATCACTTCATGAGGGCCTCAACAGAAGTGAAACAGATACCATTGCCAGCCTCTAGAACCATGTGTGTGTATGTCCGTGTGTCCATGTCTGTGTGTGCATGTTTGAATATGTGTGGGCACCTAACTTTGCAAGACTGAAAAAAAAGCCCACCCATTTGTGTGCATGCATGTTGAGGCAGAAGTTGATGTTGGTTGTCTTTCTCCCCTGCTCTCCACTTTATACAGAGACAAAAGTCTTTCTCTGAAACTGAAGCTTGCCAGTTCCAGCTCATCCACCTAGCCAGCTCACCCCAGGAGCCTCCGGTCTTTGTCTCCGGAATGTATCGGGATTACAGGTGGCTGCCAATGTATGGGGATTACAGGTGGCTGCCATGCCTGCTCAGCTTTTACCAGGCTCTTGGGGACCTGAATTCCTGTCCTCGTGCTTGTGGGACAAGTAGTCTATCCACTGTGTTAGGAGAACCCCCGACAGGATTGTTTACCATTAGGATTTTTGTTTCTCATAAAACTTATGACAGCCGTATTATTGTTTTGAACTTCAGACCACAGTTATTTGTGTAACTGAAGAATCTGCCAAGTATCTCAATAGGTTAAGGTGGGAACAACCCAGCCAATGCCCCACCTGAGGATGTCCTGGGATGTGGGCAGGAAAGTGTTCCTGGACTTCACCCAGCCTGGTCCCAAACCCAGACTTCACAAGAAGCTTGGATTAAGTAAAAGACACACACACTTACAGAATTATGGGGCTAGGAAATAAGAATCATGTGAACCAATCTTCTTCTTCTTCTTCTTCTTCTTCTTCTTCTTCTTCTCCTTCTCCTTCTCCTCCTTCTCCTCCTCCTCTTCCTTTTCTCCTCCTCCTCCTCTTCCTCCTCCTTCTTCTCATTCTTCTTCTGCCATTGCCGATCCTGTGAGAAGCAATGATCCCCACTTCATAAAAAGCATTCTGGAGACTCAGGAGAGAAATATAAGCAGTTTATTTTACAGCCTTACAAAATTGGATGTCAGCTAGTAAAAAGGCAAAATGGCTGGCATGTTATTTGGCACAAAAATAGGACTTTTATATGCTTAATTGGATTTGTCTGTCTCCTGATTCCTCACTGGCAAAGTTCTTCAGGAGGTAGACCTTGCTGGTGTCCACTATTGCGCCCAACCAGATCACTCATTCTATTTGTTCAGTGCACAAAGCCTTATCTAATGCATATCTGAGGGCTCAAGATTCCCTTCCAGTCTCTTCCTTTTTCTGGTATGTTGGCTCAGTGGTGTAGCAGACTGCCTGAAAATTTTCAACCCCGGGATGAACTGAGTCTGCAAGCTTAGACAAGCAGGCACCAGCTGCCAGCTAGGGGAGACAGGAGCCAAGTGCGTCCTGCTTCTCTGTGAGTCTCTGGTGAGTTCTAAAATATACCTCATACAGCAGGGGATGCTATTATAATAAATAAATAATTATGGTAAGTGTTCATCTCTATATTCTATATACCTGTTTGTAAAGCTCAGAATTGGCTTTTATTTGCTCATTTGTTGTTTCAATTATCAGTGATTTAAGAGATTTACAGGGTCCAGAGAGATGGTTCAGTTGGCAAAGTGTTTACCATGAAAGCACAAAGACCTGAGTTAGGATCCCCAGCACTCACATAAAAAAGCTATGCATCTATGTGTGTCATGGCATGTGTGACAATTAATCTTGGTTGTTGACTGCATCCAGAATCAACTAAAACCCAGGTAGCTGGACAGGCCTATGAGGGATCTTCTTGACTGGATCATCTGAGGTGGGCAGACCCACCCTGATTTTGAGAGGGAAGAAAGAAGAAGAAAGATTTTGCTTGCCCTCACTCTCGCTGGCAAGTTCATCTTTCCTGCTGCAGAGACATTCCCTCACCGCAGTAACACCAGAAAGGCACTGCCATGGAAAAGGTGTCTGTGCCTGCCAGCCAGGGAACAGATACCCTGAATGCTCGCTCAGCCTGGGTCCAGACTGTAGTTATCTGAACTAAGCGCTGAGCTACTGTGAGACCTTGGACAAGTCACCTCCCCTTTGGAGCCTTCTCTGTGAACGCTGGGACAGAAAAGCAACAAACTGCAGCAAACTGCCCTCATCCCCAAGCCCCAGGATGCTCAGAACCTGATCACCTGGTCCTTCCCATTTCCCCGAGCGCCTTTTTGCTGAAGCTGAAAGATACCTGGTTTCAGATATTACAAACATGATCGGCTCCCTAACTCTGTTGCTTTAAGAAATCCAATATTAGCAACAAGGGTTCTACTTAGAACAACTCCTGGGAACTGGTTGAGCCAGTCTAGTGAGAAACTGGGGGCACTTTCAGCTAGGTCCAGCCCCCTCACTACCTGCCTGTTCCTTCCTGGGCAGCTACTGCTACCAGTCAAGAGTCAGGTGGGGTCACAGGAGAAGTCTGAACCAGCTGAAGCTGCCTGGGACAACTCCCTGGATTCTGGCCTTGGCCAGGCTCACTGGGGCTTTAATAATACAATAAAACCCAGCTTCTAAAGCACACAAAGGCTTTTGGAAAACAAGAGATAAAAGGGACTTTGTTCTGTTCCCACTGAGAACAGTATATGTCCATAGGTGTTCCCACAGACACTGGTCCCTTGGCGGTGGCTGTGCTGGTACCTGCCCGACCCCCACCCCCATCTTGCTGTTGATTGGGAGCTATGGATGGCTTAGAATGAAAACAGCGTCCAGTAGGTGAGCTTTAAGAAGCACACACCGACAACTGCAAATCGGAAGCCTCCTGGGCTTTTGTCTGCATTCCCCTCTTCCCTCAGATCGTGGGATTGTTGGCCTGCGGGGAGCTGTGTCCACTTCATCAGAAAGTCATTGTGGGCTCACGTGACCCTTAATGCCATTGGAGCGTGGGTGGCTGGCTGGAAAGATAAAGCCATCTTGGCCTCCTTGCTCTTCGCTGGAGGCTGCATCGTGCCTGTTAGAAAGGCAGCCAGGGCCACACACCACACATCACAGGAAAATCCCAAGACTTACAGCACTTGTCCCGGGACCCTGGGTGGCCCAGCATCCCTTTTTCCCTTTGCAGTCACTCATAAGCTTGAATTTATGTAGCTGCCCAGAGTTGTCTCCTTGCATTTTATCCTTCTGTATAGTCCAAACTGGGAGACGGCATTGGCCCCGATACCTGTCCCACCCCATCTCTAATTCTACAGAGTAAGAAACAGGAGGCAGACAGACAGAAGAGATGCTCAGCTAGTAATGCCACAAGCCTTAGACCTGAGCTCAGATTTCCACCATATGCCTTAAAGCCAGGTGGGCACATCTGGCAGACAGACGGATCTCCGGAGGTCATTGGCCAGCCAGTTTCCGGGAAAGACTGTCTCAAAAAATTAAGTGGGGAGCAACTGAGGAAGTCAGTCTCTGACTTTCATAGGCACATACACACATACGAACACACACACTACACACCCTTACATCCCTCCACACACGTATAAGAAACAGGAGCCAGAGAGCTGGTGATGGGGCCAAGAAAGCTAAGCTGGTACCATATGGGGGGAAATCAGAATCTTGCGCTCCTTGCTCTGCCTTCAACAAGAAAATACTTTATTCATCATCCATTTGTCATTTTGCAGAGGGTTGGTCCTAAACTGCTGGAGGAAGAGAAGGCCTCTGTCTAAACTGCTAAACTGCTCTGGGTTGAAAAGAAACCCTGTAGTGAGCTGGGCGGTGGTGGCGCACACCTTTAATCCTAGCACTTGGGAGGCAGAGGCNATAATAATAAAAGAAGAAACCCTGTAGTGGCTGTAGAGCAAAGCATACAGATTTGATGCTATTTGCTTATGTGTGTGAGAGTGTATGTGTGTGTGCTGTACAACACCATATTGAAATATATTTACACATTGTGGAATTAGATAATCAAAAATTCATTGCTTCATACAAATATCATTTTGTGATATTATTCAACATCCACACTGCCCATTTTTTCCAGACCATAATATACTGCAGTCTATTCAGCAGCCCTCTTGAACTTGCTCTTCCTAATTGTGAGTATACCTTTGACCTGCTTTTCCCCTCCCCCCAGTCCTGACCTTCGCTCTGTCTAACCCACTGAAAACTGATGGTGCCTGCCCCAGGATCTTGGAATTGCTTTGGGCAGTCAAGGAGTTAACAGCATTTCCACAGTAGCCTGCCTGGTTGATGTCTTCGGTTTCTTCCTGGATAGCTTCTAGGCATTCTGGGTGTAGTCATCCTGTTGCATAGTTCTGCTTCCCCCACAGACTGTTCTCACACCTTAGCCATATGTGTTCAGCCCATCCCTGTTGATTGTGGACAAGCTTGTTCTACTGTTGAAATGGAATATATTCTACACCTTCAGGATTCCATACACCAGATGGATGGCTTCACCTTCCTGTTCTAAACTGCTGAGGTTTCCTGTAGCCTATGGTATCAAGCCTAAAGTCTTGGTGCTGTTATTCAAAGTTTTGTTTATTGGCCTTGCCCTATATCCACTCATTTATGTATCAAATACTAGTTTGACCTGTTTTTTATTTTTTTTTAATATTTTTTGGTTTTTTATTTTTATTTATTTTTTACCTATTATTAATAAAAACCCAACATGTGACAGTCATTTTTAACTCTTACTTTAAGAAGTCCTCTTTTGGCCCTCCCTCTCCTCTTGGCACTATCCAGGCTAACCAGGACTTCTGGAATGCTGGTCTCTTCTCTGTCAAATTGAATCTGTAATTAGCTGTCAATCAGTCACCAGGAAAAGAGGAATGAGGTGTGGCCATCAGACCACATGCAGGCTTAGACTGCAGCTGGCAAGACATCAAGTTCCAAGTAGACAAAGTGCAGGCTGCCTGGAGGCTCTTGTTCTTTTCCTTATGAATGACCCTTGCTGTGTGTCGGCCCCTCTCCTCCCCAGCTGATTCCATCCACTCTACAGTTTCTTTTTCCTAACAGTGTTGGCTTCTGTGGCTTCAGCTAGCCTTAGACCCTCTAGTTCCACTTTTACCCCACGAGACACCTGCTCCAAGTTTTTGGGCACATGCCTGTGCTGGTGCTTCTCTCATTTTGGCTTCTCAAAGAGAATTTGGTCCACATAACTCCTCTTTTTCTGCTGGTTCAAGTCATGGGCCTCAGGTTGCCCAAGAGTGAACCATGGCCCTTGGCTTAGTCATTTAACCATGGCTTCTTGAAGATGGCCAAGGTTCATCTGTGGCGGCTAGAGTTGCAAGGGAAGCTTTGTCTCCACATGGCAGCCCTGGGTGTGTAAGTCTCATTACAAAGACTCTTAGAGCCTGATGGTGATCACACCTCCTCTACATGTCTCTTCTCATTCTTTTCTTATCTTCTCTACCCATGAGATTGTATTCTTGGTTATTCATGTTGGATATGTCTTTTAACACTTAGATATCCACCCCAATGGATATACAAATCACAACCCCAAAACACAAAAAAGCAAAGCCACGCAACTCATTTAAAAGATCATAACTCTTCAGCTACTGAGTCCAAAGATGCTGAAATGGATGCAAATGCCAGGTGAAGAGGTCCAAGGCTTCCTTGTGAAAATGAACAGCGACTCAAAGAGGGATGCAAACAAGCTGAGGAAGAAAACAAGGAAATAAGTTAAGGACGCAGAGGAGAAAACTAAACACGGATGACAAAGCCAGCAAAGAAAAAAAGAAAAGGTTTTGAAAAAAAGAAATATTGTAAATGAAAAATGCAACGACTTGGAGAAAACACAAAGGAAATGCCAGTGACAGCTGTCAATCACCAGTAGACTGGACCATGCCCAGCAAGAATACTGGAGCTGAGAGTCAAGGTCAAGAGATGGACTACATCTATAAACAGACAAATAAATCAAGTAACCCTTGCTGTAAACATCCAGGACCTTGGACATGAGTAAGAGCAACTCTGGGGATTCATGCTACAGAAAGAGCTGAGGTAAAACTAAAAATGCAGAAAGTCAAGGAAACTGTGGCAGAAAATTCCCCAAATCTGAGTAAGAAAGAGACATCTAAGAACAGGGGCCACTGAGAAATAGGAATGACCCGAGGGGAACATTTCCCACGGTACGTTATAGTACAGATGACCGAGGTCACAAAACAAAGAGGCAGAATGAAAAGCTGAAAAAGAAAATGTTAACTCATTTGTCAGGAAAATATATCAAATGACACGAGACCCGAGAGCCAGAAAAACCTGGTTCTGAGAGCCAGACAAACATAGGGCAGTGTTTCAAATAGATAAATGCCAACCAGGATGGTGAGATCCAGTGGTGTTAGCCTACATTTGCAGAGAGAAGAAGGCATCAAGACAAGTACAAACCAAAGCAACATGAGTCCTAGGCCATGCAGAAGATGCTTAAAGGGTGCTAAACCCAGAAAGAGACGCTCAATCATGAGAGCACATGAGAAGGCATTTCATGAGAAGAATAAGGACACAAAAAGGAGAAAAGTTAGTACTGCCTGGCTCAGTAAACCAGCAACCCCCCCATCTTATTTAGGGTTTCTATTGCTGTGATGAAACACCATGACCAAAAAGCAAGTTGAGGAGGAAAGGGTTTATTTGTTTTACCATTCCCCATCACAATTCATCACTGAAGGAAGTCAGGACAGGATCTCAAAAGGGGCAGGAACCTAGAAGCAGGAGCTGTTGCAAAGGCCAGGGAAGGGTGATGCCTATTGGCTTGCTCCTCATGGCTTGTTCGGCCTGCTTTCTTATAGAACTCAGGACCACCTGCCCAGGAATGGCACCACCCACAATGGACTGGGCCCTCTCCCATCAATTACTAATTAAGAAAATGCTCTGCAGGTTTGCCTGGAGCCCGAGCAGATGGAGACAGTTTTTTTACATTGAGGTTCCCTTCTCTCAGATGACTTTAGCTTGTGTGAAGTTGACATAAAACTATCCAGCAGACTCCCTGTCTTAGCCAGGGTTTCTATTGCTGTGACAAAAAAAAAAAAAAACATAACCAAAAAGCAAGTTGGGGAGGAAATTGTTTATTTGGCCCACACTTCCACTTCACTGTTCATCACTGAAGGAAGTCAGTTAAGGAACTCAACAGCTGATACAGAGGCCACGAAGGGGTGCTGCTTACTAGCTTGCTTCTCTTGGCTTGCTAAGCCTGCTTTTGTACAAAGCCCAAGATCATAAGCTCAGAGATGGTACCAACCATGGGCTGGACCCTCCCCCATTGATCATTAATTGAGAAAATGCCTTACAACTGGATCTCATGGAGGCATTTCCTGGCTCTCTGATGACTCTACCTTGCATCAAGTTGACACACAAAACCAGTCAGTATACTTCCCCAATATGAAAAGGGGAGAAATAAACAAAACAACAGCAACAATAATGCAACTATCATCCAACTTAAATTCCCAACAAATTTATAGGAATCAACAAATGTCTTCCAAAAAAAAAAAACCCAAACAACAACAAAAAAAAAACTCTAAATGTAAATGATGTTGGCTTTCTAACTAAAAGATGCAGACCTGGCTTATATTGAATCTGTATTTAAAAACTTTTGGTAGTTTGAATGAGAAATGGCCTCTATAGTCTTGGGCATTTGAATACTTGATGATGAATTATTGATGCTGTTTGGGGAGGTATGGATACTACAGAGCCTTGTTGGAGGAAGTTTGTCCCTGAGGGTGGATTTGAAATTAAAATCCTGCAACCACTGCTAGTTTGCTCTTTCTGCTTCATGTTTGTGGTGGAGCTGTGAGCTCTAAGCTTGTCTGCTGCTTGCTACCATATCCCCACCCTGCCATGAAAGACTCATTTTTCTGTAACCATAAACCTAAGTAAACTCATTTTTCTATTAGTTGCCTTTGTTGTGGTGTCTTATCATAGCAGCAGAAAAGCAACTAATACAAATATACATGAAAATATAATATAATATATGCACACATATATTGTCTTAGTTAGGGCTTCTATTGCTATGAAGAGACACCATGTCCATAGCAACTCTTATAAAGGAAAACATTTAATTAGAACTGGCCTACAGTTTCAGAGGTTTAGTATGTTATCACCATGGTTGAACATGGTAGCATGCAGGCACACATGGTGCTGGAGAAGGAGCTGAGAGTGGAGAAGAAGCTACATCTTGATCCCACAGGCAAGAGGAAGTGGTCTGTCTCACTGGATGCAGCTTGAGCATATATGAGACCTCAAAGTCCACCTCCACAGTAACACACTTCCTCTAACCCACCATACCACATCTACTCCAACAAAGCCACATCTCCCATTAGTGCCACTCCCTTTGGTGGCCAATATATAAAGTAGAAGGAAGATTATTCAGGGGAGAGGTCTAAAAAGAGTAGCTGAGAAGCAAGAGAGGGTAATAAGGAAAGAAAGATTACATCACAGTGTTCCTCATGTAGATTCTAGATTCAACTATATCTGTGTGAAATATTTGAAAATAGGACATTGGTTCTCAGTCTGTGGGTTGTGTCCCTTTGAGAGTCAAACGACCCACCCAGCAGTTCCCTAAGACCATCTGTATTATCAGATATTTATATTATGATTCATAACGGTAGCAAAATTAAAGTTATGGAGTAGCAGTAAAAATAATTTTGTGCTTAGGGTCACCACAACATGAGGAACTATATTAAACAGTCACAGCATTAGAAAGGTTGGGAACCACTGAAATAGGAAAATCACACATTTTCTATATGATAGCAGGGAAGACTATTTGGGGAAGGAAGGAGACCAGATAGAGGGGTAGTTGGGACAGGAGAGGGTGAGGTGAGATGAACAAAGTAAAATAATATTTATGAATAAAAATAGAATAAATTATTCTTTATGATTACTGTAAGTTAATAAAAAGGAAAAAAACACAATAGTTTTGCATTAGACATCAGTGGACGGCCAGAAAACATCTGACAACCATAGGAGACATGTTCCTGACAAGTCCACAGGCTAGACCATGTCTTGCTTCAAAATTTGCCTCAATATACTTACAAAAGAGAGAAAGCCTCCAAAAATATCTCATCTGAGTATAATGAAATGAAACTGAAAGTCAGAAATAGAAGGAATCTTGGAAAATTCATTAATATGCTAATATTAAGCAACATGCTCCGAATTATCCAGTAGGTAGAAAAAGAATTCAGAAAGCATGTCAGAAAATAAGCCACAGATAAATGAAAACAACAAACCATGATATTCTGAACCTTGTGGTGGATGTAACCAAAGAAGCACGGAGGTGATCCTTAAATCTGTAAAGCACATGCAATCTAGATGAGAAAAGGCTCAAATCAACACCAGGAAGGGCTGGCCAGATGGCTCTATGGGTAGAGGGGCTTGCCACCAAGCCTGACAACCTGAGTTCAATTCCTGGGACCCACATGGTGGAAAGAAAGAACTGGCCCCTTCCAGTTGTCTTCTGATCTCCACATATGAGTTAACATGTGCACTTACTTGAACTTTATGTGGACATGACCCTAAAGTACAATGAGAAAAGGAGTAAGAAGATGAGACTTGGAATGGATTCTCTGTTTTACTACGTCCTTGGCCTTGAGTGAGTGGCCTTGCTTCTCTGAGCCTCAGGTTTATGAGAACACAAATGACCTTAGTCCCAACCCTGTCCCAAGGTCATGGCAGCAAACAGAAAGTAAAAGTGAATGCTGACTAAGAGCCACACGAAGTTAGTCTTCAAGGCAGCGGCAGGAGATGCAGGGTGGGGGACAAGAATGGTGGCGTCACTCCATATTGAGCTGCTGTGTCCGGCCTCACTGTGGTTGTTGCCTTTAACTGCCTGGGAAGGATGGTGCTGTCTCCAGGGCCAACGAGATTGCTGCTGTTACTGTGTTTGCTTATATTGCCTTCTTTTTGAGCATTTTTACCTGGGCAGCCCATTGTTCTGCTTTATGCTTTTGTTTATTTAGGTGTGTAATGCATTGTGTGTGGAGGTGTGTCACACTCAGGCTTTAAGTAAGCATCGATAGTGGGGATTTGGTGTGGGATAATTGTCTGTATTCTGTCAATTATGTTTTCAATAAAAGCTGATTGGCCAGGCAGGAAGTATAGGTGGGAAAACCAGACAGGAAGTAGAAATGATGCAATGAGAACAGG
>LOEQ01000183.1:410367-426408 GCA_001685075.1 Bramus lutescens | reverse complement strand
AAAGAGCAAACCTCCCAGGCATAATGACTGAATAAGGCATAACAAGTTATACAGTAAGACTAGGCAGAAACCCTCATATCACAAGCAAACCAGTAGTAGGAAAAAGGGTACCAAGAGCAGGCAAAAGAGTCAGGCACCCCCCACCATCCATTCCCACTTTTACGAGTCCTATAAGAACACCAAGCTACACAACCATATATGTTAGGACCTGACACAGGGTCTGTGATTGTCGCTTCAGTCCTTGTGAGCCCCTATGAACCTGCTTAGTTGATTCCATAGGCCATGTTCTCTGGCTCCCATAGTCCTCCCTTCCCCTCTTCTATAGGGCTCCGCTGGCTCTGCCTAGTGTTTGGTTGTGTGTCTCTGCATCTGTTCCCATCAGTTGCTGGTGAAGCAGGTTTTGTATTCCCATTACACACGAGGAAACTTAGACTTGACCACCTGAGAGACAAAGCAATGGTCAGGCTGTGGGGTTAGAAACGTGGGCTCTGGAAGACCAGCATTCAGGCTCCCTCCTGCTTCACAGCATAGAGCTGACAACATCTAACACTTATGGGTGCCAGTTTTACAAAGTAGGAATGTGATGAAATGGGATTTAGTAAGGTATAGCTCAGAGGCTGTGAAGGTCCGTGCCTACAGGAGCCAGAACAAGGAGCTCCACAGGCTTGTCTATTCAGAGACCTGATTCCTGCTTGGATGCCCCTGATGGGGCCTAGGTGAGGACCTAGCCTCAGGCCTTCATTGACATTACATGACATTCGCTCTATCAACAATTCTGGAGTGCCTATGACTTTCCAGCGTGGATCTACGTTCTTTCTGCAAATGCTGATGAAACGTGGTCCAAAGAACAACATGTCAGCTTCTAGGAATCCCCTTCCACCAATTACGAGGCTGATGAGGTTACTGACAGCGCACACCCTTTCTGGTGTGTACCACCGAAAGATTTCAGCCTGCAAAGAAAGAAAGCTAGTTCAGTAAAAATGGTGAATGTGTATGTTATAATATTTCTTGCTATTCCTCGTTGAACATATTCAAGGCAGGAAGTTCATCATTTAGCCAAGCAACAAACCCAGTAGCATGGTGCTGCCCGTTCTTGCTATCACCCTTCATACTAGATGGAAGGAGCAGCAGATGCGGGCTCAGCCTTGTACTTCAGGGGTTTGCAGTCTCAAAAGGCGAGCCGGTCCAGGCAGACCTTAAGTTCAGAATCCTTTCAACCAACCGGTGCCCCTCCCCCGGGGGTCCTTTGGCTATGTGGCGTTTTTCACTTCCCCTGGGTCCTCCTTTCCTGATCCTCCCTTTCCTGCCCTCCCTCTCCCCTGCTCTCCCCCACTCTCTTTCCCTCTCCCCCAGGCTTCTGCATGGATTCAGGTATGCCCGCCTGTTTTCTTTGGGCTCCCCTGAAGGAACACTTGAGATTCTTTGTGGCGGCACACCTCATTTTGTACTTTACTTATCTGGTGCTGCTGGTGTGGGCCCCCAGCTGCTGGCTTGTGTGTGTTCCTGATTGTTTGGAGGTCATTCATGTTTATTTGCTTGGATGGAAGAACAAGGACAATATGAGAACAGATGTGATCAAGAGGACTCTTGTTCCAGAAGGAACCCTGGCTCATAAAACCAAAGTTGTATTAACTCAATATGGCAGGGAGAGAGCAATGGCAGGGTTAGAGGTCAGAGCCAAGCAGAACAGAACTCGGCAATAAAGCCAGCATTCTATAAAGACCTGGCACTTGCTGGACAAATAAATGTGTAGAGTGGAACTGTATGGATTTCAGTTTTTGAACATGGGCTTCCTCACCCTCTCGGGGTAGAGCAAGTTCTCTCTCTGGTCCAGCGCCCTGCAGCGTTGTTTGGGAGGAGCAGGGCTGAGGAATCTGTGATCTTTCCAGCTCTGCTCCCACCTCACCTTTGTCTTTAGGTTCTTGTGTTTTAGGAGTGGAGATGGAAAAGTCATCTAGGGATGGGTAGGAAGCAGACACCAGCTCCCCTCTCCCTTGCCCAGGAAAGTCTTAAAAGAGAAGGGCTTCTGGGTATGGCCAAAGGGAGGAGGAAGAAAGATGCTCGGTGGAGGACCGGGCTGTGAGGAGAGATGAGGAGGGGCGTGAGAAAAAGACAATCAAACCAGGCAGGGAACCGGGAGAGCTAAGATCTCAGAAACAGATCGCCAGCGGAGAAGCTGGCCAGGGGGAGGACCCTGGGAGAGACTGGGAGGACTGCAGTTGTCCAGAGAGGAGGAGCCCCAGCCCTGGCTGAGGCGGTGGCAGAGGAGGATGCTAAGATTTAGACCAGAAATGATTTTAAAGTTGGGCCTGGTGGCTCAGGGCTGTAATCCCAGCTCGTTGGAAGTCTGAAAGCAGGAAGATCCAAAGTTCACATCCTGCCTGGGCTGTATACCAAATTCAAAACCTCACTCTGAGCGACTTAGTGAGAGCCGTCTCCAAACACCATGTAAAGGCCACTGAGCTCCTAGCTCTCCCCCTAGTTCTACTTCCTCCTTCAGAAATGCATTTTCTGCATCTACTGTGTGTTCTGTCTATCTCCTTGTTCCAGGACAGAAGAACCTGGACATCCCAGGGGGTCCCACTGAACCCCGATGACTACAAGTATCAGTTCATGAGTTAGCCAGCTAGGAGGATTCAAGAAAGCCATTGTCTTATAAAGTACCTATGAAGTCCCAACCTTCTATGCATAGGGCCCCTGGGCTTCTACCTTTCTCCTAGCTCTGGTGCACTCCCTTAATCAACTTTCTGCTTCTTCAACAAGGAAGGTAAAAACAGGACTGGGGGTGGAGCTCAGCGGTGGAGCACTTGCTGAGCATACAGGGAGCCCTGGGCTCCATCCTTAGTATCACAGAAAAAGATAGAATACTAATCCTGGCCAACGGAGCCAAAGATTCTTCGGTGGCCTGGAATGTCCAGGCTGGGGAAGCTGAGGAGCACAGCCTGAAGCCAGGATGCTGAGGAGCACACCCTGAGGCCTGGGAAACCGAGGAGCACAGTCTGGAACCTAGGCACAGCACTACCACAGAAAGACTGTGCAGATTTTCTGAGACTTCTGTACCAATATTACAGGACGCCCCTGCAGAGCCTTGCATTCCACACAGAAGCATCACTAAGCCTTTAGACATGCATAACTGTCTTCTGTTCCTTGAAGACAAGCCAACCTTTGTTAAGGGTTATGATGCCAATGGTCCTGACCTGGGCTGAGATGGTTCAGAGGTAATGCGGAGTGAGTTGGGGCCGGGGGGTGGGAGGCTGGTCTTCCTCTATTCTCTTTACTGAATGAGGTACAGTGGGTTTTGTTTCTGCATGGCTGAGACACTGGGATGTGCTTATTTGGCTGTTAACTTGAGGGGACTCCTGAACTGAGGAAAGGTCATATCTGTTTTATCTACTTACTGTTGAGACCTCGGTATGTAGATGATTGAGAAGAAGGAACATGGTCCATATAAAGATGGGCGCGGTGGAAAGAAAAGTCAAGATGGCCTGTGAGTCCACACCTGAGCATGGGACTTTTGGCTCCTCAGACTTCCCTACTGACTGGTTTCAGTCACCCACAAAATTCTCATAATCTCTGAGGACTCCTGCACATGCCATTAGGAATTGGTCCATGGTGTTCATGGGCGCCTTTACTCGTGTTCTGCTTCCTGGAAGGATGCAACAGCAAGTTTGAGTTACTAGAGAGACACACAGAGTTGGTGGGTGTTTGGGGGTGTGCTTCATCGTCTGTAGGAGTCTTATTTTTGATTGATAGCAGCTGTTTATAGGATGAAGGATGGCAGCATGGTAGAAGGAGCCTAGCTAAGCTCTTGGGAGACAGAAAACCCTGTTTCTCTGTTTGGTGGTGACTAACTTCCCAAAAGGGAGATTACAGTGTCTTGGATCCTGAAACATAGGAAGCTAGAAACGTGAAGAAATAAAATCCAGGTTATATTTCTTCAACGTTCTTTTTTATTAAGCCTCTGTTCTTGGAACAAACACAGCAGATGCTTGGACCCTGAAGATAACACTAATTGAATGCTACACGGTGGAGCAAGAGGTTCTTAATGAGATCTGTGGTTTGTGGACCAGGGCCTGGGGCTTGGAGTAAGAGAGCAAGGAGAGAAATAAGCTTCCGGGGTACAGTTCTCACATGTGAAAATGAACTTGCCAGCACTGCACGGGAGAGTTCTGGGAATCACTGCATCTCTCTCAACATGAGGGAGAAATTCAATTTACTGATAGGTAGGAAACAGGAATGTGAGGTAATTTCAAAGTCTCAGGAGCAAAGATTTGATCATCAGGAGCATTTTAGGTCCTAAGCATGCTTCTGAGAGCCCTGCCAACGTGGATTGTATCTGCCTGTAATTAAGTTTGTGTCTGGCTTTGCCTTGGGGAACTAAGAGGGCTTGGAGACTTCTGCCAGAATACCTGGGCTATGCTGAGCTACTGACAGAAAAAAAAAAATAGAGTAATTCACCATACCACAAATACCCAGGGCCCACACCTCCACATTGTAAAAAACAAAACCAAACCAAATAAAACAAAACCCTTTCCTCTTGGAGAACTTAGTGAGCTTGTGACAAGGGCCTCTGTCAGTTCTTTTGCAACCAGGGTGAGCCCAGGGGCTCACAAGCTTCGGACTGCTCAGCTCTAATCCCCAGTCAGGTATTCACAATTGGTCGTCGGGGACTAGGCCACAGCACACACGTGCATAGCTTTTCACTATCGGAAATAAACGTAGAAGCCTAGCACATTTGCATCATGAGCATTATTTTCAAAAATTGTCATGAGTTATTTGAGTTAACGAAGAAGTTGACTCTAAAAGTGGGGTTTCCCCTGACCTAAACATGTTTGTCTCAAAATGTCCCCTAAAGGCCTTTGTCTAGGGATGCCCCTCAAATTGCTCTGTGACACAGATGGAGAAGAATAGCAAAACACCCCCAAGAGTAAGAACTTTGCATTTTCGAGAACAGTTATATAGTAAACCATTGCTAATGGTTACAATTGTTTATCCCAGAGTACAAAAGTGTCTGCAGTGGCCTGAGAACCCATAAGCTCAGTGGTGGAGAGAAAGCTAACCCGAGAACCTGGGCTAGCTGCCTCAGCTTTCCCAGCTGGTGTCAGCCAGATGCTGGGAGTTCTGGACCTGATGACATCATTTCTATCTGTTGTTAGTTTTTGTTGTTGTTATTTGTTTGCTGTTTTTTTCAGCTTGGAAGCCTCGCCAGAAGTGACACTCTGCTCTACCCAAGATGGCATGCTGTCTGCAGGGAACTCCAGTTGGCTACCTTAAAGAGGTTTCCTCAGCTAATTTCTGCAGGATGTTTAGTATATTTGATATGATATTTTGCTCCCTCTCTCTCCTTTCACTTTTGATTGTCGTATCCTTAACAGCCTCACTCATTCGAACCCAAAAGTCTGGCTATCGTGGATCATTCCCCAGGCTGTACAGCACAGCTTGGTGGCTCACACCTGTAACCACAGCATTCAGAAGGTGGACACCAAGAGAATTTCTGTGAGCTTGAAGCAGGCCCGAGCTACATAGAAAAACCCTATCTCAAAACAAACACTATAGGAAGTCCAGAGCCAACTAGATCTTCCCTAGTTATTCACTGTCTTCAAGGTCATCAGGGGTCAACTGGTTAGCCTGTGGCCTCCTGTAAGTCCAAGCTGAGCTGCACAACATTCTGCTGTGAACTTGCCCCCTCCACAACTCAGAACTCATGGCGTGGGGATAGAGCTGTGGAGAGGCCAGGCTGTCCCATTACCCGAATCTGCCTGTCTGCCCCTCTCCCTGAATATCTGTCTAATGAGTTGTCTTCTTCCTTACCTGCACCAGGCTCTGTGCTGGATAGTATGGAATCCAATTCCCCGTCCTGATAAACTGATCAAAGTTGGCCAGTCCTACTACTGTTTTACAAATACAGCTACGAACACAGAGAGAGACTCAGTATCTACCCAAGGTTGGAACCTTATAGAGAGCGGAGTCACAATTCAAGTCCAGATCCTTAACTCTTGGAATCCATTCCTTGTTTTCCTTACTCTTCCCTGGGCCAAGGTCCTGCATCTCTCTGTCACCAACAGAGAAAGAAGCCCATCCTTCCAATGAATGCTTATTGAGCATTTGGCCATGATGATGCAGTAGTGTGGATCAGGGGTTATCAAAGTTCTTTGTATGAAGCACCAGCCATATGGTCCATAATAGTGACTCACCTTTGCTATTGTAGTTAAAAAAGAAAAAGCCTTGGTATGAATGGGTGTGCTTGTGTTCCAGTAAATTCTTATTTATATCCGCAGGCGGTGGTATGAATTTGACTCATAAGCTGTACCCTGCTCTAAGCACTAGGGTTGTAATGATTGAAAACTAAAAGCAAAAACAAGAGCTCACCCTTCCCTTTGCGGAACTGACATTCCAGAAGAGAAAAACAATTGCATTCTTGACTGTCCTGGCTAGGTTTATATCAGCTTGACATAGCTACAGCCATCTAAAGGGAGGGAACCTCAACTGGGAGAAAAATGCCTCCTTAAGACCCAGCTATAAGGCATTTTCTTAATTAGTGATTGAGCGGGAGGGCCCAGTCCACTGTGGGTGGCGCCATCCCTAAGCCTGTGGTCCTGTGTTATAAGAAAGCAGGTTGAGCAATCCGTGGTGAGCAAGCCAGTGAACAGGTCTCCTCCCTGGCCTCTGCACCAGCTCCTGCCTCCAGGTTCCTGCCCTGCTGGAGTTCTTATCCTGACTTTCTTCAGTGATGCTCAATGACTTGATTTTTGGTCATGGTGTTTCCTTGTAGCTATAGTAACCCTAACTAAGACACCGGCCTACTGTCATGGGAAAAAATTCCTAAACTTGGAGAGATACAACTGGTTATTTGAACTGTCCTCCCAGGGCATTGCCTCCTCCCTGCTCCCCTCACTCTGAGTTCACAGTCTGGAGCGAGCACTCACTGCCCCACCCCAGAGAGCCCGTTCTTGTCACACAGACCTTCCCTCTGTGTCTTCCTGTCTTCCTGTCAATTTGTCTTACCTGCCCTCACTCCAGAGTAGAGGTCCTTAACCGTGGGCATCAGGGTCTTAAGGGAAACTTGTGAAAACAGTTTCTACGGCCTGCTCCAACCATTCTGATTCAATGGGAGGTATGGGATAAAGTCCAAGAGTTTCTGCTTCTAACAAGTTCCCGGCTGACACCGACATTTCAGTCCTGGGCTTCGCTCTGAGAACCAGAGTTCTCTGGCAGCAAAGAGGAAGTCCAATAATTCCTCTTACCCACATCTTCAGGTCTCTGATGATCTGTATCATATTCCTCTTAAGTAGTTTTCAGGCAAAACCTGGAGCCTTTCTTTATTACACTGTTGATGATGTGTAACAAACTGCCACCACACTGGAGCAGAGTCACAAGGCTTCAGTATCTGTAAAATCATGAAGATGTTCACTACAGCTTGAGAAACAGTGAAACTATTTCTTAGGTCAGAGGAGACGGCCCTGTGTGTAAGAGATGCTTGCCATGCGAGCATGAGACCCTGAGTTCAAATCCCCAGGTTGCATGTCAGGATTTGGGAGTGGTTGTGAAGGTACCTAGAACCCCAGTGCTGTCTCACAGAGACAGGAAGATCACTAAGGCTTGTTGGCAACCAGCTTTGTTCCGGGTTCAATGAGAGACCCTGTCTCAAGAGGATAAGGCAGAGAGTAATTGAGCAAGACACACCGCGGCCTCCTTCAGCCTTTGAATGTGCACACAGGTGTCTGCCCTTGCACATTCACATTTGCAGGGACTGTATACATTCACCCAAACACACACACTCACACACAAATTTTAAGAATGAGAGCTAGCTAATGCTGACAGTGTGGGAAAGCACCAAGAGAATTAGGGAGGCTGGATTCTGGTCCTCTTTCTGCTTGTGACCTTGAGCAAGTCCGCTCCCTGAGTCTCAGCTTTCCCATCCAGAGCGTGAAAGTGGCCGCACTCCTTACGGTAGTAAGACTTCCAGTGTTCTCTAGCAGATGAGGCATTCCCATGCACAACCCCATCTCAGCCTGGGACTACCCTCTAGGAGACACATGGGCCACGCCCCTTTCCAGCCTTCAGTATCTGCCCCTCACCCCCACTGTGCATGCGGTCCTAATTTCCCCTGAAGTTACACACGGATCTGATGTCTTACCCACAACCTACCTGGCTATATCGACTGAATTCCTTTCCTTTTCTCTAGACCTGTGAGCAGAATGCTGTTTGGGGCCCTCACAGGAGCTGCTTGCAAACCTAGAGAAATAAGCCAAACTGTTTTTCTTCTCATGGCTCTTGGAGGCAATCCTCGTGGATTTGGGACTTCTGCAGGAACCCAGAGTTGAGCAGGCCCAGGACCACCTAAAATGGCTTAAAATTCACCTTCTACCCTGAGATCCAGACCTCAGCTAAAAAGCAAGAGATCTTTGGTTCCTGGCACCTGCTCTTGGAGAAGTTAAACTATCATCTACTCGCTTTATCTGAGGCAGTTCAGCAGCCCTCAGGTTTAAATAACAACCACACAATTTGCTCGGCTCCTACCAGGGCCTTGTTAGCCCAGAATACACAGCATCAATGTAGGCAACAGTGAGAAGTGGGTTACTTCCCCTTTCTGTGAAAACTAGCTGGTGACCATTTGCACAAAGGGGATTAACCCGGAATAAGGAGTTAACTGGCAAAAGGGTGTGGGTGAGAGTTGGGTCAGCCCCCCATTCCCACCCCAAACAAGAGGGTAAGGGTTAGGAACCTGAGCAACCAGATTGAGATAGGTGTAGGAATTGACCCAGTGGAGGAGAAAGCACTGCTTAGATCATGGGCAGACGAGCTTTGGTCAGTTAATGTAACAGCTGCTTGTTCTTTCGAAGCGGCCTGTAATTATTTCTAGAAGAGGCTGGATGTGTCAAGGCGTGGAGTCATTCGGACCGGCATGACTTTTTATTCTGGCCCTGCTGTTCCCTCCCTGTGTACCTTTGATCATGTTTCTTCATCTCTGAGTCTTTGAGAATAAACCATGTAAATAAGGAGGAAAAATGAGAGGATATATATGAGAGTGTTCAAAATACCGATGTCAATGTTATAAACACTAATTGTTACAAAATATTGAACCAATTGCTTAACATGAATGGCACACCTTCAACGAATATCATACGATTAATTAGATGCTACAGGCACTGTGTTTCAATTATTGCTTACAGAGAATCTGGTGAAGGGGGAAATATGTAGAATTGTTTTTTTTCTACTCTTTGCTCTCTGGGCTATCTGTAGTGTTTCTAGAAGTTTAGGGTCTAGACATGTGTGAAATGTAGAATTCTATGGTGAAGCCAGGCATGGTAGTGCACACTTGCTAGCACCTTGAGGCAGAGGCAAAGGATCTCTGTGAGTCCAGTGCCAGCCTGGTCTCTGTATAGAGTTCCAAGTCAGCCAGGAACACACAGTGAGAGCATGTTTGTTATAGTAACAATAATTTCATGGAGAATGTTCATTCAGACAGAACCCAGAACCCGCAGAGAGGAGTCACCTGCTCAAGATCATGCAGTGGATTAATGGTAGAACATGTTAGGCTTATCCTATTGGAAGATCATGCACCTGCACATTTCCTCTGTGACTTCACATATCGTCTCTCACCTGAGCTCCAGGCCATGTTACTGAAGCTGCTCTGACTGTGAGTGTGAAAGCCACTGTGACCTGGAGGCTGCAGAGGCCAAGGCAGAAGCAGAGGCAGGAGGGAGTTGAGGTAGGAGCAGGAATAGCTTGGGGAAGGGGAGAGGCAAGTGTGCAGGCCTGCCCAACTCATTTCTACCTGCCACACCTCATCTGCTGCCCACACTTCTCCCACACCAGCTGCCTGTAAGTACCCACAACTGAAGGACTCCACTCCTCATCTGCTCCATCACAGATGGTAGACTAGCCCTTGCAGAGGGCCTGGGCCTGTGGTGGGCACTCACTCAGGCCTGCTCCCATGGAGGTCACTGACTTGGGCCTAGTCCATTGAAGCTTTTGATGGTCTCCTGGTCAGCTTTCCTTTCCATCCTTTCCTCAGCTAGTCATCTTCTTTGCAAATCCATTTGTACCCAATGATGATGATGCTACGTAGTGATGCTGATGATAGTGATGATGGCGATGATAACGGTGGCGATGATGATGGTGGTGATGATGAGGACAACAGTGATTATGACAATCGTTGATGATGAAGATGATGAAGGTGATGAAGACGATGGTGATGATGGTGGTGATGGTGATGATGACAACAGTGATTATGACAATAGTTGTTGATGATGAAGATGATGAATTTGATGAAGGTGATGAATATGGTGGTGATGGTGATGATGATAATAGTGATTATGAAAATAGTTGATGATGATGAAGATGATGGTGATGGAGGTAATGATGATGATGGTAATATTGATGATTTGTATCTTGTAGGCAGACATCTCTGCCAAGCAGGGATTTCATCACCAAGTGTACCTGTGATCTGGACGTTTTGGACCCCTCAATCGCCAGTATTTATTTACTCACTACTTCTGCCTCAACATGGTTTCTTCCCCCTACCCTCTTTTCCAGTGAAAAAGAAAGTCCTAAAGAATGAGGGCTATGTCTTTTTTTCTTTGTGACTCTAGGTGAGTCACTGCCTGGTGAAGTGCCTGGAATACATCCAGAGCTTGGCACATGGGCAGGTAAGCCCTTCTCTCCCCGGGCTTCACTACTTGTTCGGACGGCTGTAGATGGACCTGGGACCAGATGCCACTACAGGCTGAGCAATGCAGAAAGGATGCTCCATCCAAGATGGAGGTGTTTAGTGCTGGGACCAGTCACTCCCAACTGCTAGCTGCTAGTGGAGATGCAGGGATATCCACACAACATCCAGCTTTGTAGGCGGTTCTCTTTATGTGAAATTATTAGTCTCACTAGGTAATAGGGTGTATGCCTACCATCCCAGGACTAAGGAGGTTAATGCAGGAGGATCATGAGTTTGAGACCAGCCTGGGCAATATAGTGAGAACCTGTCTTTAAGAAATACAACAAACAGCAAACCAAAACCTTTAGAATACCAACATCCATCATAATAGAGTTTGGTGGGGAAAGGAGTTCTGTTTGTTTGTCTTGAAATAATCTTGGAGAGGGAGTATTTCCCTAATATCCATCCGGCCACCATTTCCTGAGGGCTTTTCGAATGATAAGCCCTCTGCTGAGAACTCATGGCAAAGAAGACACAGCACAGCACAGAGCTGTGCCAAGACCAGTTTACCGATGCTGCCTCCAAACCCACCAATCCCAGGGTACCCGGGCACAGGGACAGAGATGCACAAGGGTGTGGTGGGGATAGACTCTAGCCTAGCCTGGGGGTGCGCTGCAGGATGGAGAAGGACAATAGAAGCAGAGGGTCCAGGTAGCAAGCGCCAAGGCCTGGGAAGAGGGCCACTGTGGCAGGTGTGTGGGGAGCTGCCAGGGACCCAGCATTCCCAGGACAGGAAGAGAGGAGATGAGCAGCAGGAGGCAGCCAGGAGGAGGCTCAGGGGCATCCAGGGCAGAGCCAGGAAAGCTACTCAACAGTGAAGTGCATCTTTGGTTTTTGGCTCATAAAATCAATATAGGCATACAAGACAAAAGGAAGAAAGGAAGGAGGAAGGGGAGGAGCCTGGAGAGATGGAGAAGGAAGGGGATGAAGAGATGAGGGGAGGGGAGGAGAGGGAGAGAGAAGTGGAGGGAAGAGAAAACTACACTAGTAACAACAAGGTTTTTTCTCTTTTCCCATCTCCATGCCCCAGACTCTTCCCCACAGAGGAACTGTAAAGAGTTTCTAGGAAAGAACTTAGGAGAATGTGCTGCCTAGTTTTAGGTCAGCTCAACACACGCCATAGCCATCTGAGAGGAGGGAACCTCTACTGAGAAAGATAAGATTGGGCTGCAGGTGAGCCTGTACAGTGTTTTATTAAATAATTGATGTGGGAGGTCCCAGCCCATTGTGGGTGGAGCTCTTGCCCTGTTTGAGTGAATGGTGTTGTGGAAATGTAAGGCAAATAAACGCTTTCTTCCCTAAGTTGTTTTTGGTCATGGTGTTTCCTCATAGCAATAGTAACTCAAACTAAGACAAGAATGTTCTTATATTTGTGAACATGTATAATCATTTTTTGTTTATTAGTGATCACATACAATGTGCACTGCCCTGAACTTGATATCGTAGAATTTAGTTTAGTTTCATGCATTAGATGTCATCTGAAATCAAAACACACAGATGCATGACTTTGGTCTTAGCAGCCATAGGGCTCTCTGTTAAATGAGTGTCCAGTGATTTATTTAAATTCTCCCCTATCGCTGGGCATTTGGGTGGGTTTCAGTTTCTGTCTATCACAAACACTACTTCAGTGAACATTTTTTGTTCATGTATTTATTCAATGAATATTTACTGAGTGCCTTTCTACCAGGCACATTGCTAAACTACAGTAGAAACATACATTGCTCTTTGTGAGGTGTCAGTGCACAGAGGATGGAGTGGTGATTCCAGGGAATGTATGGTTTTAGTGTTGAGAGCTCTTTCCAAAATGTTCACTGAAATGGCTTCAGAAATCTCTGCTCCTTGTATGCATGGCTGAAGACGTAGCTTAGTGGTAGGGTGTTCATCCAACACGTGCCAGGCCTTAGGATCAAATTCCAGCACTAAAAATAAAAATATTACCCCTAAAGTCAGAGGGTGGTGGTGGCGGCACACGCCTTTAATCCCAGCACTCGGGAGGCAGAGGCAGTCAGATCTCTGTGAGTTCAAGGCCAGCCTGGTCTNTCTACAAGAGCTAGTTCCAGGATAGGCTCCAAAGCTACAGAGAAACCCTGTCCCCAAACATATTTACAGGTGAGAGATATATAATAAAATAGTTGTTTTGCTCATCCTTGCCATCAATGGGTATTAATCAGACTTGAAAACTTTCCCAAAGCTGGCAAGCAAGACTTCATTACTGCTTTGACTGGTTACTTATGAGCAACACTGGATGTCTTTTCTTGTTTATCAGCCCCTTGTTTCTCTTGTCTGTAAAGTGCATGTTTGGGTGCTTTACTACTGAATGGTTGTGTTCCTAACAGTGTCCTGTTTGCTCCCCGTAAATCAAGGAGACGAATCCTTTGTCATATGTGTTGCAAATATCTTTTCTGGATAACCCCTTCTCTTTGCCTCTGTTTTTGGTAATTTTTTTTGCAATGCTTTTTTATGAAGATAATGTTCAAGTTGAGTCTTGAAGGCTGAGTAATTACATTAATTACTAATACCTACATGTGCTTCAGACATGCTGAGCATGCTTCTAAGAGTTGGACTACATACTAACTCATTTAATTTTTCCCAGAGCTCAGTTGATTTTTCCAACAATCCTAGGAGGTAAAGCAACAATCATCTCTATTTTAAGAGAAGCAACAAGCAGGTGGTTAGGGAACAACTTGTCAGGACCTCACAGCTGGTGAAGGCAGCAGCAGGAGTCAAAACCACTAAGAACCATCTGCCAGGCAGTCTGGGGATAGCGACAGAGGCACGGAGGTGCCAGCATGAAGACAGGCTGACATTGGGCAGGGGCGGGGGGTGGGGAAGGGGGAAGAAAGCTGGTGAGGCCCAGGGCAAGGGCTCCTGGTAAGAGGGTGTTCAGATTGACTCTCCTATTGCATATGACCTTAAACTCAAGGTCCAGGTCTAGACTCATATTACTTTACACCTTGAAGAAAATGTCCAGGGAGATGAAGAAAATGGAAATGCATGTCCCTGTACCTGCATACATGTAGGTGATGTACAGGGGTGAGCCAATGACTCAGTGATCTTTCCTGGGGTCACTGACGTGGCTCCTGGGACTGGACAAGCATGAGGTGGGCAAGCCTTTTGTGCACACTCCATGTTCCATCTTGTGCAGACGCCTCTGATTTATGGGCCACTGGCCGCAAATGTTTCTCTTGGTGGCTGTGTTACCCACCTACAGGTACATTTCAGGATGTCTTCTTGGGACAGTGTTGGGTATTATTCTCCAAGAAAACACAGGTAAGATAGATCTGCAGTCCAATGGTAATATGGTAGGTGACTCAAAGACAGATAAAAATGAGGTCAGATTATGTGTCCCCCCGTCATTAACTCTTTAGAACCTACTTGTAATCTCAGCACTTGGGAGGTATAGGCAAGAGGATCTGAAGTTTCAGGTCATCCTTGGTTGTGTATCAAGTTTGAGGACAGCTTACCCTATGAGATTCTGTCTTTCAAAAAAGTTTGGAAATTAAAAATTCTAAGTGTCTTTCCTACATAGAGGTGATGTCAAGACCTGTGTGATGGACAGAAGATTCTGGCATGACAAAATGTCGTGTTATTTCTTAATAGAGCTCACCTATCCCTTGTCAGTGCTTGGCAGCTTTGCCAAAGCGTCTCATGGCTGAACAGGAACTGAAGGAACCATGGCTTCAGAAGCAATGTTCTGAGAGGGTCCAAGATACAGAGCCTAGTAATTTAATATCACCTACCAGGGATGGCAGAATGATATCACCTCCATCTTGTGCCCACGGCAGGCATTGTTAACTAACCATGCCATTCTGCCTGCTGAATCCGACTGCAGCTCTTTCTCAAAATGGTACCCACCAGTAGCATTCCTGGGGCTTGCATCTGGTTCTTGAAATGTATCTTTCATCTCAGTCTACGGTTCAAAGCAGTAATGTTGGGATCAGACAAGCCCAAGTTTGAGTTTTGAATGACACGGACAATTTATTCAGTCTCTCCAAACTCATTTTCTTCGTCATCCAGTTCCCAAAACACTGTGGCAGGAACAAAAGGGCAAGTTTTACACCTTGGCTCAGTTTTATTCACACTGGAAAAGTTACTTGAGACCTCTGGACTGCTAGGAAGGAGACTGAGGCAGGAGGATTACAGTAACTGTGATGCCAGTTTAGGTAACATAGTGACTAAGACTTTTTTTTTTTTTNNNAAAAAAAAAAAAGTCCTGACTGGGTAAGATCTTATCTCTCGAACTACTGGGTTTTAGGCCTGGCTGAGACTCTCTGGGCCTTTGTTTCCTCCTCAAATCTGGATGAATGAAGGAATGTATCAGACTCTAGGGTAATTCTGATATAGACCAATGTGGTGCTGGTTCCTAGTGCATTCTGGCCTCTGTCTCTCCAGGGCTCTGGGCTCCCCTTAGCTCCTCTGGGTACCACACTGATCACTGAGCTTGCCAAGTACTATCTTTCTCACCCTGTGCATCAGCAGGATGGTTCTGGGAGCCCTTCTTCCCATTCACTCCCACCCCCTCAGTACAGTGATCCAAGCTTGTTGCAGCTTCATCTACCAAGAGTTGAGATCCCACAGGAGGAAGGGGGTGGAGGGCAGCTGAAGTCAGCTGGGGAACAGCCACTCTGCTGTTTTTGTCTGAAGTTCAAAAGAGTCAGCGATTTAGGATGCAGTCAAGGTAAGGGATTCCCTTGGGGTAGGGTCACGAAGACCCTTGGGTGACCTTAAAAAATGGTGGAGTTGGAATCTAGGTTGGGGTGGGGTGGATCTTTTCCCTTTGATAACTGAATTGCTCAGGGGTGCATAGCAGGGAAAGGGTGTGCTGAAGCAGAGTCCATCATGGAAGAGGAAAGGGAACGTGGTAGAGCAGCTCACTGATAAGGGGGGGAAGGGTCCAGAGGGTGGAGGCAATCTGAAGTCACTGTCCACTCTCTTTGAAGGCAGCTCCCACCCACTGTCACCTTCATGGGCTGACAGGGGGTCTCAGTAAAAACTAGGTAGTCCCCTTGGCAGTAGGCCTACTGTGGGCTGACCCTAAAGCCTTCAGAGAAGGCTGACATCACCTGTCAGGGCCTGAAAGTTCCACTAAAGTGATAAAACCTCAAGAATCAATGGGAGGGAGAAAGGGAGACCTGGAGGTTCTAGGGAAGCACACAGGGTGAGGGTGGTGGGTGGAGGGTGTCCCAGGGAATCATAAAGAAAGGGAAACTCACCTATCAGCAAGAAGGATCGGCTAAACAACCGAGGTTGGCTGTGTCATTTGACTCATTGAGTTTCTTTTTCTTTTTTTAAATATTTATTTATTATGTATACAATATTCTGTCTGC
>LOEQ01000183.1:398594-410292 GCA_001685075.1 Bramus lutescens | reverse complement strand
ATGTGGTTGCTGGGAATTGAACTCAGGACCTTCGGAAGAGCAGGCAATGCTCTTAACCGCTGAGCCATCTCTCCAGCCCCGATTCATTGAGTTTCTACATCAACTCTGCAGTAAGTGAAATTATACTCCCCTTAGAGATAAGGAAGTTCAGGCTCATGGGGTTTAAGCATCATACCCAAGGCTTCTCAGTTAATGCATAGCACAACCAGAGAGCAATAAAGGACAGGTAGCTGAAAGAGTACAAGAACTATGAGCCCTCTTCCTCAGGGATAGTCTCACAGCACAGTAGATCCTTGGACATGGCTTGCTCGTGTTCTCCTCGTACTTGACTAAGTCTTTCCACAAACCCCTGTAGAGGTAAGTCCTTCGGGTACTACTCAGGAAGCTGAGGTAGGGCGATTATAAGTTAAGGTCAGTCTGGGCAATTTAGTGGCATCCTGCCTCAAAATAAAAGGATAAAATTTTAGTTCCATGATAATGCAACTTGTTAGTATGTATGTTCAACCCCAGAACCAGGAAACAAACAAATAAACAAAAAACCTCTTGGAAGAAGTAGAAAATTAGGAGTAGAACCCTGTGCATAGGTGGGATCTCTGAGCAGATCACTCCGTCTCCAGTGGTGTTTCTTCTTCTTGCCTATTTTGGGCCAGTGGTGTGTGTGTACATGCATGTGTGTATATGTATGTATGTGTTTGAGTGTATATGCATGTGTGTATGGTGTGTATGTGTGTATATGTGTGTGCATGCATTTGTGCATATATGCACGTATGTATGTGTATTTACATATGTAAATTTATGTATGTGTACATATGAGTGTGTATGTGTTCTGTTTTCTATCA
This sequence comes from Bramus lutescens, assembly GCA_001685075.1. NCBI lineage: Eukaryota > Metazoa > Chordata > Mammalia > Rodentia > Cricetidae > Bramus > Bramus lutescens. The sequence continues at coordinate 409,453 of LOEQ01000183.1, read as the reverse complement.
TTGTCTTTGCCTGTGCACATTTATGACACCTGAAGATGACCAAAGCTAGCAGAGATAATTGAAGTTCAGAATGTAATAAAGACCTAATTGCAGAGGAGGACAATAAAAAGAGATAAACAGGATGAGATTCAACAAAGATCAGGCAAAGCCCTCTCCCTGAGGCTCAGAAAGGCCCACCCTATTAAAGCCTAGAGGGAGACTCAGAGAAGAAAGATTTTGAGAGAGAAGATGAGGTGGAAACCCAACCTGAGCAGTTAGGAAGGGTGGCCCCTGTGAACTGGTAGCAGAAAGAACTGTGTCAGCTGCTGTGCATGGACCAGGATGAGGGGCTCTTAATATGGAAAGAACGGGGTGCTAGTGCGGGTTCTGTAGACAGGAGCTGAGGTGATCAGATCCTTCAATACCATCCTGCAGAACCTGCAGCGAGGGGAGCTGGAGTACTCTGAGATCCAGCAGCAACCCACGAACACAGAAAATCGCAATTTAGAGACTTTAGAGAGCAGGCAGGGGGCAGGTGTCTCAGTGTTTAGAGGATTGGGGTCTCTGTGCTTAGAAGAGATGGGCATCTGTGTGCAGTAGATTAACAAAGGCACAAGACGAGTTAAAAAGCCCTAAACTAGGAAGCCAAACCAATTGTCCCATTGTACCTTGGGGTTGTTACATGTAGGGAGTTTAGTGAGTTTAGTAGTTTGGGAAGATACTAGGAAGGCTATAAATTGTGGCTAATCCCCTCTGTGACAGTCTCTGTGACAGCAACAGGCATTACATTCACCCCGGCTAGATGCTATCTGGAGTAGGTCAGGTTTTAATGAAAATTTTAAGAACACTGAATATTCCTCCAAAAAAGCATGTATCCAAAGTCTTGTAAATGCAAGAAGATGCTTGAGAGTCTTTTTCTAAAGACTAAAGTCTTTGAGGGGGATGGAGAAGCTGCCTACATTTATTTGAAGATGTACGAAATAACTCCCCAAACCTATGGGCCTGGGATAATTTGGGAGGTTACAGCAGGAGGATTAAAAAGTCCAGGGCCAGTTGGGGCTAAAGAGTGGGTTCAAGGACAGTTTGACAACTTAGTGAGTGAGACCCTTACGCAAAATAAAAAGACAAGTGGAGACGTAGCTCAAAGACAGAGTGTTTGCCTAGCCAGTCTAGGTCCACGTTCAGTCCTCAGTACAAAGTGACCAACAAAAGAACCCAAAGAACAAAGGTGGATAGGCATATAGGCAAGGGTCATGGAGATGGCTCCATGGTTAAGAGTATTTGCTACTCTTGTAGAGTTCAGTTGGCAGTACTCACATTGGGTGGCTCACAACTGCCTGTAATTATAGATCCAGGGGAATCCAATGCCCTCTTCTGGTCTTAAAGGAAACCTGTGTTCAGAGCACAATCCCACACACAAGCACATGATATAATTAAAAAATGATAAAAATAAAAATAATAACAGGGATGAAGAGATGGCTCAGCAGTTAAAAATATGTACTGCTCTTATAGAGGACCCTGGTTCAGTCCCTGGCACCAATATCAGGTGGATCTCAAATGCCTGTGACTCCAGCTACAAAGGTCTAGCATGCTTTTCTGGACTTTTGGGGACACCCACCCTAACATGCACATGCCCCCGCACACACACTTAAAAAAAATGCCTAAGCACGACCTGAACAAGGATGACATTGGCAGACACGCTATCATGGAAGAGGGAACTCTCATGGCCCCGGCCCTAGACAAAGAGCTACAGACAACCAAGGAATTCTAAGAAGGTGAGAAACAGTCTTCCCAAAGAGCACCCAAATTGATTATCCAGTTTGTCAACCCTGAAATTACATACATAGAAGCAACATTACACAGACTGTGCAGGTTGTATTTACATACTAAAGAATATAAGTACATGGATATATATGGAGTATATGTATATATATAAGGTATAGATGTGAGCTATAAGCATATATTTATATATAAACAATGTATTATTTAATTAAATACTTGTACTCTTCGTACATCTACAAATGTTATGTGGAGCCTGGGCTATGTGGACCATGGTTATATTTGTGCTTCTTTCTTTTTTTCTATTTTTTCAAAGATTCATTATTTTTATTTTATGTGTGTATGTGTCTTGCTGGTAGCATGTACATACCGTGCACTGTGTTCATGCCTTGGTGCCTCAGAAGGCAGAAGAGGGTGTTGGATCTCCTGAGGAGTTACAACAGACGGTTCTGGCTACAGTGTGGGTGCTAAGAACTGAACCTGAGCTCTCTGCAAAGGCAGCAAGTGCACTTAACCTCCAAGCCCTCTCTCCAACTCCTCTAATGCACAGTTTTAAATATTTTTTTTTCCTTAAAGAAGCCTCTGAGCATAGCCATACACAACCCTACGTTTGTAAGCTTCTTCAAGTCAAGGTCTTCACCTTCTCATGAGAATCTTTACATCTCTCCTGGGGCAACACTTCCCCTAAGATGTGCATGTCTCCACTCGTGGCCTTGAACCCCTCTGGTGATCACATACTTTGGGCCTTGGTGTGGTTAGTAAATGTGGGATTGGGGTGGCAGGTGCTTATGCTCCTACTTCCCTTTGACCGGTTCCTGCCAGGTGGCTTCCAGCATGCCGGCTCACGGGGTAGGGGGCGGGGAGGAGCGGGNGGGGAGGAGCGGGGACGAGGGGGGGAGGTGGAGCTGCTTAGAAGAGAGCTATGAATCAGCAGATTCGCTTAAGGCAAAGTTGGCCGGACATCAGCGCCAGCCCTGCCTGGTTTCAATTGGCCCACTTAGGCGGTACCTGGGAAGAGGGGTCAGAGCCACCTCCGGAGTCTGGAAATGAGTCATCTCCTTTGGCTGCCCTGGGGAGGCAGATGGCCCTGCCAAGGGAGCAGATTTGGGGACTCTGAGCTGAAGGCCTGGCACCAATGAGTGAAGAGGCCTTGGCATGAAGCCTGAGGAATCCTCTCTCCCATCCTCCCTTTCCCTCTGCCATCCTGTTGACAATGACTTCTTCCTCTGAATCCTTGAAGAATCCCTTCCACTGTGGTTCCTCTGCCTCTTTTTGGCTGGGGTCTGCAACTTCCAAAAGCTCAAAGCAGGAAAGAGGGAGCCAATCACGCCAATAAACTGGTGCGAGAGATATCCTCATCGTCTTCAGCGTTTCCACAGAGAAGGTCAGAGGAAGGATCTCCCACCTCTCAGACCAGGCACAGCTTCTTGTGAATTAGACCTAACCACAAGCTGGAAGCCTCATTCCTCGTCTGGGGCTCAGGAGCTCTGTCGGGCACGGTGTTCCCGCTCATAGAAAGAATTGCTCACTTATCTCCATTCTTGATTTGGCCATCGAAGTAGCCAGTGGGGCAGGGGGGGAGTGCTGCCCTTGGGAGATTTTTGTGCTCTCTGATTTCACTTGCATTGAGTTTGAGCTGTGCCTTGGAGACAGAGACCCATCCAGGTTGTCTTTCGAAGCAAAGTCTTTAACAGAGAACAATGAAGAACACCATAGTGCCATAACACAACATAAAATTCTCCCCCAGCACCACCTGGAGAAAAGTGGGGTTCCCAGCCCCCATCACTATAGGGTAAGGACTGCAGGTGTTGGGGTAATCAGGCATGTGAGAGTGAAGATGGTTGTCTGGGCTGTCTGTCCTTTGTGGTGTTAGAAGCTAGAACAAGTCAGAGTAGTGGGCATTCTTCCTTGTTTTCATAGAGGGATTCCAGATTTTTTTTTTTTTAAGGTCAATCAGCCTGATGGCCAAGTCTGTCTCCAGCATCCTTGATGCCTCTCCCTGGGCAGATGAGGGGACCTCATAATCTAAAGAAATAAATACCTCCTCGGTTAGGGAATGAGGACAGTGAGTGTTAAGACAGATTCAACTTTCTACCTTGTTGGTGCCAGGAGTGTGACCAAGCCTTTCTTTCTCTGCAATAAGATATCTGGCTAAAGGATTGTGCGCGGGCTACCAACCCACCGGTAAAGGCAATAGCTACTGTGTTTACTGAAGCACCTTGCAAGGTCTGGCTTTGGTCCCTGTGGTAACCATGACAAGAATAGAATGGAGCCCCCTGGGCCTCAGCTCTGGCCAAACTGTGATAAAACATCAATTTGGAACAGAAGCGGCTCTCAATTATTCATGGACTAATGGCTTAATTTGTAGATCCTCTACTGCTTCTTTCGCTTTTACTCCTCTGTCTTCGCCAGTTGCCGTTGGCTCTCCTCCTTAATCCACCCACCAGAGGAGGAACAGGGAGGGGACAGGCATCAGTCAATGTTAGGGCCTGTTAGTGATTACAGTAGAGGGTTTGTTTTAAGAGCAGGTTGGGTGGAGGGTGAATGTTTTTGCATATTCTTGCGAATCTCATTCCCACCTAGCATGGCTGAAGACAACTTCCCTGAGTGTCTCAGTTCCCATGGTTTGCTAAGTCTTCTTAGGAGAAATTGAGACTGAAACCCAAACAGCCAGAGCCAGTGGGAGCCTAGGCTGAAGCTAGAGGGCTTGGGAAGAAAACCACAGCACTGTCCTGTCCTGAAGGTCCATGGTGCCTGTGTGAGTTTACCCAGAGTCTCTACAGGATGATTTCTAATGGAACACATTAGAAATGGGGTTTTGAGACATACAGAACATCAGGTTTTCCTCTCTAGATTGGTTGGGGATTTATATTCCCAATTCAACAAGGCAGCAAATAACACACGAAAATTCATTTTCAAAATACAGTAATCCACAAGCAGGAGTGGGGGCACACACCTGTAATGCAGCATTCAGGGGACCTATGCAGGATACTGGAGTTCAAAGTCAGCCTGGCTGTCCAGTGAAAACTAGCTGAGATTACAAACTGAGACCCCCTTTCAGAATACTTAGGGATGCTTAGGCTTCAAATCCCAGAACCGCAAGGAAGTACATTAACATGCTGTAGTAGTCCAAGGCTAAGGATGGGCTGTATTAGCAAAAGGATTTCCTTAAAGGATATTGTGACTTTTTATGATCATGAACAGAAATAAAATGAACTGAGATTGTCAGGTGCTGCGTTTGTCATTTATGAACTAGCTTTGTTTTCGTTGCTTTTTGTATGTTTGCTCGTTTGTTGTTGTTTGTTCTGTTTTGTTTTTCAAGATAGGATTACTCTGTGTAACAGCTCTGGCTGTCATAGAACTTGTTCTATAGACCAGGCTGGCCTCAAACTCACAGAAATCCACCTGCCTCTGCCTCCTGAGTACTTGGATTAAAGGCGTGTGCCGCCGCTACCATCACCTAGCAATTTACGACCTGTCTTATTTCACATTTACCCCAGCTCTGTAGGCAGAAAGACAAAATGCAGCTGGGAAAGTGGTGTGCTTCAGGTTGCTCAGGGTGGGGAGAGTATACTGTCCAGTGTTTGACAACAGTTGACAGAGCTGTGGTTCTGGATCTACTCCATCACTCCCCACTCACCTAGGGTGATCTGAGGTTCAGGCATTGGCTTCTTCTGCTGACCCAGCTCCCACCACCGCTACCAGCAAGACCCCAGCAATGGGACCCAGAATCCCTGTTCTCCTTCCTGTCTTCTCCATGTCTCTTGATTGCAAGGCCTCCTGGACTCTGTTGGACTGTTCATCCCACCCAGCCTCCGTTTGTGTTTATTATGTTTCTCTGGGTTCTGTCCCATTGGCATTGCTACATCTTGTATGAGCATTTGACTTCTTTTGTACATATTTGTTTATTGTCCTCAGAGTATAAGTGGTACACAAAGAGACTCTGTCATGCTTTGTGAGAATTTTGTCATTATCCTAGCATGATATTGGGTATGCATGAGACTAGTAATACATATTCTCGTATTGGTTTACTGTTTGGGGGGGAGGTGGAAACCAAATGAAGGGCACATCATCCTCATTGTATGTCTCATGGCACTTAACATAATGCTGGGCACATCATCGATGCTCAGTGCCATTTTTGACTGAGTGATTGCTTGGCAGAAGGTAGGCTGAGCATCTACCGTCTGTATACTACCTAAGGTGAACTTCAGAATAATTCTATGAAGCAGACCTTATCTCTACCTTTCACACAGCCCCAGCCCACACAGCTGGTGAATGCTGAGGCTGGGGCGTTCATAGGCAGTGGGGGAGGGGACTAAAGATATTTAAGGATGTTAGCTTGAGACTCCGATCACACTGGGGACATGCAGGAGATCTTATAGAAGAATAGAGGGAGCAAACTACTGATAATTGGAGCTGTGTGTTCTCATCAGCAACCCTGGGAACAGCCTGGCCCATGGGGAGTCTCTGTCCCCAGACCCCGGGCCTAGTTCTGCCACTAGGATTTACCTACTTGGACAAATGACATCAGCCCCCTTGTAGTATCAGAACACGGAGAGTCAACACCCAGGGAGACTGTGGGAACTCTGGGGGTGTGGATCGGAGACAATGGGGTTAGATGAATTAACAAAGAACGCATTCGTTTCCAGGGACAAGGCCCAACAAGTGGGCCTCAAAACATTTATGGAGTGGGATTTTGTTATCTTGTTTGGGGAGCCTGGAAACCTCTATAGAATATGGGAGTTTGTTGCTGCAGTTAGCTTGTGTGCTAGCTCGTTGTTGCAGAAGAGGCTAGACCTGCCCCAGGGTTCCCAGGTTACCCTCTCAGCTCCCTGAATCTCCAAGCTCAGTTCTCAACCCCTGCTACTGACTTTGATACTGTAGAACTCTGAGATTACCCCCCACCCCTGCCCGTGACTTCCTCTCTAAAAACTTCCTCATTTAGATTCACAGCTACCATCTTCTCTGAGAAGTCTTCTAGGGATGCCTCTAGACCGCCTTGGGCGGGGTTTGGATCTCTGGGCTTTGCTCTGTGTCTCTTAGCTAGCTTGGTCCCTCTTCTTCCCGGAGGAATCTTGGGAAGAAAGGATTTGTCCCTGGCGCCTGCGCACTGTGCCAGTACTGTGAACGAGAGCAGCTACAGGCTCTGCCTGTCTTTTTCTCTCTCTTACATATATTATTAGCTAGTTTAACCCTACAAGGATTGGTGGTGTAGACAGAAATGGAAGCTTATGCCTATTTTTAGAATATTTATTATCACCATCGTGGCATCTCATTTTATTGGAGAGGAAACGAAGGCACAGAATGGTGTGCGGAAAGAGGCAGCCTGACCTCCCAACAGACGGATGTCACCACGTCCCCTGCCCCTCCATCCTGCCCTCAGGCCATGCTCATTCTTGCCTTCTCAGGAACGCCCCCACTGGCCTCGGCTTTTTAAAATGACCACTCCCTCTCACATTTTCCATGACCACTTTCTTCACCCCCTGGCCCGAACAGCACTGTCCTGATCTCCCACAGCACTGGAGTCCGCAGTAACCGCATTCCTTGGTTTCTCTCATTGCGGTTCATTTGTCCAGCTCAAGGGGCGCTGTGTGAAAGCTCTACAGCACGTGCCCTTCTCTGTGCCACTTTGTTACGCCCAGGGACTGTTGGGAACATGACTGTGCTTGGCAAGGAAATACGGGCGCTGTGGAGGACAAGGCACTCAGAGCTTGTTGCGTCTTCGCACACGATTGCTGCTATCCACCCATGGACATCATCCTTCAAGACGTGTGTGGAGCTCCTCTCTCAGGCGCACACAGCAGACTAAGGCCGGGGTATTTTGGTGTAGCGTGAAGTTCTTTGTCTACAGATCGGACCTTGCCTGTAGGTCTCTGCATATCTGGACTCTTCTTGCTTCCCCTTTGATTTCTTCACTTGACCCTGGAAGAAGGTCAACAGGAAACAGCTGTTGGACTGAACTAAGAAGAGATAAGAAATAAAATATAAAGGAAAGTCCGGAGAAGAGAGGCCTGGGAATGGATAGGTCAACCACAGCTGTGACCTCATGTGCCACCTCTCCCTTTCTGAGGAGCCTCACACGGCCCTATTTGAAGGAGCATGTTAAGCCATGAGGGACTATGAGGGCTGGGGGGTGGTCCTTTTCTATGTCCTGTGTACACCAAGAGCCAGTCAGCCTCTTTCTGGCTTTTGATTTTCTTGCCTGAAAGATTGAAATAAGGATTTCTAGCCTTCCTGAACGATTAGGAGCTGGTGTGGAAACTGACGAGAAACATGTCCCTGCGCCCGTGAACCATCACCACATCTCTGCGCCTGCGCTCCCATCCGTACAACAACATTCTATTCCCTCAGTGAATGTTCTGAGCACTTGCTAGGTGGCGGACACAGGCGTGGGCAGTGGAGAGACGATGGAGGGCGTTTCCTTGTGAACGGCTTTAAACGCAAGTGCAGGGGTTTCGAGAGACAGTGGACAGATCAGCATATTGTGTTGTGGTTGGAACCTAGGCAGTGTTTTCACTTTGGCACTTGCAAAACTTCCCTAGGAAACTTGTTTAACCCAACACAGATAGTTTTGGTTGTATGTTAAAAGCCCACGGTCCCAAAGATTTCACTGTTGCTTTATCACAGAGAACGGCTTGAGCAACCGGTTAGGCTCTGTGAACATCTTCATTTAGCCCAGGTTTTACTGCTCATTTACTCTATAATAGAATGTCATCAATGTACTTCTCTGAGCCTCAGCATCCTTATATATAGATGAAGAGTCCCTCGTAGGACTGCCATAAAGTTTAAATGTACATATGTATGTACATTTAATATGTAATCTAAGTTTTAAAATTTAATATTTAATATGTACAGCTTAAAGCAGTGCCTAGAACAGAAGGATTCTCAGCCGGTATCATATGGAGTTAAGTGTCTTTGTAATAACCATCCCTAAAGGTTTTCCCCAGCCTGACGACCTTTCACCCATGTAGGAAATCCTATTTGTAACTGTCTCACTTTTCTGCTAATGAACACTGTTTTACCATCAATGTCTACTGTCTGTTCCCCCAGAACATACACGCCTTTCCTGACAATTCCAGTCATTTCTGATTCTTCTTCCTGTCCCACACCCCAGCTCCAGTGTGAACGTCTTCCACGGTGAGTGCCTGTTCCATAGAACTCCACTGCCCCAGAGCTTTTGGGTGGTGCTTCTCAACCTTCCCAATGCTATGACTTTTAATACAGTTCCTCATGCTGTAGCTACCGCAACCCTAGAATTATTTCCATTGATACTTCATAATTGTAAATTTGCTACTGTAATGAATTGTCATGTAAACATCAGTGTTTCCCATGGTCTTAGGCGACCCCCATGGAAGGGACCGCGACCCACAGGTTGAGAACTGCTGCTTTAGAGGTACCTGTACCCCAGAACCTCATCCATGTCGTCACCACCACAGAGTCCCTGAACTGCACACTAGTTAGCTAAGGGTGAAATTCATTTGATTCTCACTCAATCCACAAACTTTGAGGACCTTTCTTCTAAACCGAGGACAGTGCCTCTTAATTTAATTGCTGCAGAAATTGAGGATGATCTGTGCGAAGCCTGCCTAGTGCTCAGGGGCACTTGCTGCTGTTGTCTCGCGGTTGTCTTTTTGCAGAGAGAAGAGAACCAATGACAGCTCCTGTCTGCATGAGGAATCCTAAAGCTGGCACAACCATTCTGCTCCACAACATTCTCCAATGCTGTCTTCCAAGAGTAAAAAAATCCTATTGTATACAGTACCATCTCAACTCACATTCAATTTTGTGTAGCTAATCTCCACCTTGTTCAGCTAAAACTATGTATCATTCAACAATTCCTGGTTTCTCCCTGCCCCCCTAGATCCTGGTAACCATTGTTCTGTGATTCTGTCTCTATGAGCTCCTCATCCCAGCCGGTCGAGTTCTCACTGTGTAATTCAGGCTAGTCTAAGAGTCGCTAATATTGCATGCTGGCCTCAAACTTCTGCCTCAGCCTGCCCTGGACTGTGATCACAGGCGTGTTCGACTCCTCCTGACCGTCTCTATGAGTGTGACTACTCTAGGGGTTTCCTAGTAATGAGCTCATGCAATATTTGGTATTTGTCTCTTTGTGATCAACTTTTTTCACTTAGCGCAATGCCTTCAAAGTTTGTCTTGTAGCATACTTCAGACTCCCTTTCCCGTTAAGCTCAGCATTGTTCTACATTTTGTTTGTCAGATTGCTTATATTTCACCAGTGCTCCCATGGCTCACTTTCTCATTTTAGCTCCTGTGGATGAGGCTACCACAAATATAAGGCATACATACCTGGGACCCTGCTTTTAATTCTTTGGATTTTATTCCATGGTGACAGCAAGCAACATTTTACATTTTCACAAACTGTACCCTGTGTTTGAGTTTCTCCACATTCCTGTCAACATTATATTCTGGGGTTTTGTTGTTGTTGTTGCCGTTTGTTTTGGCAGCAGTTATTTTGATGGGCATCAGGTGGTCCGTCGCTCTCTCAGGAAGCTCCTCTGGCCAAAGACAGGCTTCCAGGACAGATTTTTCTAAATGCATCCCCTAACTCACTTACTCACCAAAATTTCCTCAAATTTGGGTGCCTTAATTTTATGGGCAAAAAGCAATGTGGTATTGAGTAGCCTGGCCAGCAGGCACACAGCTAGTGAAGTGGCATTTGAACTGGATCCGAGGCCATATCAGAGTTGAATATTGCCCTCTCAACATCTACTCAGTACAGAGGACCAAGGTGAGAGTACTCTTTCTGGGTTCTGTGGAAGAGATCCCCACCCCAAGGCTCTGCTCAGAGGCCTCATTCTCACCCCAGCTGCCCAGTAGCTACCAGCTGTCTGAATAGGAAACAAAGCAGATTTCATTTATTATTTAACTAAGTCCCCAGGTGCATCTGTTGTGGCATTGGGTGCTGTTTATGGTTACAATAAAACACAGTCCCAGCAGTAAGCTTACCCCAACTCCTAAACTCTGTGAGGGAGGGACAGCTACCTGTGTCTAATGTCCTTTCAAGTCTAGCTTGCTTTCAGAGAAAGCCAGAGAAAGAAAGAAAGAAAGAAAGAAAGAAAGAAAGAAAGAAAGAAAGAAAG
>LOEQ01000183.1:360927-393436 GCA_001685075.1 Bramus lutescens | reverse complement strand
TCTCTCTCTCTCTCTCTCTCTCTCTCTCTCTCTCTCTCTCTCTCTCTCAAGTTTCTCCAGGCAGGTAAGTCTTCCTCTCTTAGAGTTTTGACACTAATATGCAGGGACCATCATAACAGTAACCTTTATCTGCCTTCTAACCCACTAGCACTACTTGTTCCAGAAGACTCATAAATGGAATCACGGAGCTATTTCAGTCCAGCCCTCCACTTCATAATTCAAGGAGACTTATCAAGGTTATCAGGCACATTCAGGAGTTCCCTCCTTTTCCTTGCTAAGTAGTATTTCCTTCTGTGGTTGTATCATGGTTCAGCCATTTGAATTGCTGCTGTGGACAAAATGCCATTAACGTTTGTATACAGATTTAATGTAAGATGTTACTATTGTGTCGGAGGAGGCAAATAACTAGGAATGGAATTGCTGGGCAAACACAAACATTGTGAGACTGGGTCCTTGTCTCTGAGAAGGTCACAAGATGGTGGGGGTGGCAGATGATCAACAGCCCCTCCATGATGACAGTGTTTTCTATAGACACTATGGTGCTCTGGAGGAGCTCCTGTCCCAGAGTGCATTGTAGAGTTTCCAGGCAGCGCAGGGATATAAGCCCAAGAGAGAAACAGTGTGCAGTGTTTGGGCTGGGGGTGGGGCAGAGTGGATTTGGCATTGACCAAGGACGAGATGGGAAGAAGGGCACAGCAGTGGGTAGGAGGACCTTGGGACAAGGCATTAGTACCTTCTGACTCCAATATTTCATTCTCTTGCCTTCCTTTGCACTGTGACCTTTGGTTAGGCATTAAGGCATTGCTGATGGAGTTCCTGACACACGAGAGTATTCTATATAAAAGAAGGTGTCCTCCAGGAGCAACCGGGGGCTGGCACCAGAGAATGAGACACTTCAAAAGACATGTCCCCAAGGTTCCCACCTTGGGGACAGAGGCACACAGCCCCACACAGGGCAGCCAACACCTGTACTTCCTTCTCAACTTGTAGCCAACTCCTGTGCAAACTTATTTACCTTCCTCCCTTGCTTGCTGTTTCTCGCAAACACGTTTGTGGTTTTATCTTCTGGGTAGAGCAGGTCAGAACATTCTGTCTTGGCAGGACGCCTCTTTTTGGAGAGAGTTCAAAAGGTGCTACCCATGCTGCCTAGAGTACAGGGTTGTGAGGTGGATACTGTTGAAACCCAGGCCCTTTCTCGTGGTTACTACCCTTAGAGGGAGGTTGGAGCTGAGAAGCACAGGGGGAGGTGGTAGTCACTGGTCTTGGCAGGAACATGCAAAGTCCTGCTTAGGACTTGATACAACCAGTTCAGGTAGAATTGCCATTTGCCAAGCCCAGATGTTGAGGATGCAAACCTGTAAATCCCAGTACTAAGTTGAGGGAGGAGGATCAAGAGTTTAAGATCACTGTAAGATATTGGTATAAGGAAGCCTGCACTATTGAGAACCTGTCTGTAACTAACCAACTAATAAAAGACAACATTAGCAAAGATATTATTAACACAAGTGTTTGCACATCAGTCTTCTTCACTTTGGCATTTAAAAGCACAGATGAAGTATTAGAGAGATGGTCTAGTGGTTAAGGGTACTGGCTGATCTGCCAGAGGTCCTGAGTTCAATTCCTAGCATTCATATGGGGGCTTACAACTGTCTAGAATGGGATCTGATGCCTTCTTCTAGTGTGCAGATGTACATGGAGACAAATCATTCATATGCATAAAATACAAAAGCATGGATGTGTCATTTATACCATGAGGCATGGCACTTGCCTTGGATTGTCTTCTTTCTACAAAGTTAGAGCAGGAGTTCTCAACCTTCCTAATGCTGAAACTCTTTAATGCAGTTCCTCTGGAGAACCTTCCTGACTCCCTCTGAAGGCAGGAGGCATTATGTTGCATTTTAAAACAAAGTTTGTATTTACTGCGAGAGTTGAGTTGCTCTCTGTTTCCTGGAGACTGACCTTCCCAAACCCATGTGACCTTGCTTTATTTTGGAGAATACCCTTACCCTTCCTGATCTTCCCTTACCCCTCCCTAATCACATGGTCAGTGATAATATTTTTAAAGTTTTTATTTTTATATTTTCTTATTGCCCCATTGTCTCCCTTCTGTAAAACCATTTGTGATTTTACTCTTTAAAAGGGGCCTAGGGATGAATTTGGGGCTGCTCTCTTTAACCCTACTTAGGAGTCAGTCCTGATCTAGCTTTTGGGTGCACCCCAATAAAAAATTAAGTTTGCTTCAAATTTGACTCAAATGGTGATCACGATCTTATTCTAGCCATTAGGATTAACATTTTCTGGAGGTCCCAGCGAGATTCAGATCACCCACCCAAATTCTAAACCCAGACCTTTGCTCTGGAACTCTAGAGGCATAGGGACTGCCTCAGGTGGCATGTGCCTTAAGATGTTCCAAGACCCTGGGGCTACCTTCAATAAGAGGACTATCAGGGTGAACGATTGTGCTGAGAAAAGCATCAAGTGTCTCCTGGTGAGTTATAGTCTTGTTCTGTTTTGTGGGATCCCTACCTAGGATGTGGAAGGGGTTTGATAGGACCACAATATTCTCCCATCCAGGGCAAAAAGTGAGACATCGCACTGCCCACCTGAGGTTCTTGGCCTGATTCTATGTCCTATTTATCTTGTGTTTGTAGGTCTTATCTTAGGCTTCATTTTTATTGTCCTCCTTCTGCCATTCATACTTTCTGTGTTAACTGGTTTATTTTGGACTTGGGATGACTGAACTGATAAACGGTATGGGTGATAAAACTAACACACCTGACCATCCTCTAACCTGTGGCCTAAAGAATTTTGATAGATTTTTCTCACCTATAATTAAGGAGGATTATAATTATCCTATCATCAAGGATCACCTTCAAACATTCTGTGAAACTGAGTGGCCCACACTCATGCTGACTGGCCCTCCAAGGGTATTTCTAATTCTCAGATAGCCAGGGCAGTGGTTAATGTCATCCTCAGTAAGCCTGGCCACCCAGATCAGATTGGATACATCTTTCTTTAGGCTGAAACAATTTCTAACCTACCCCCCACCCCTCCATAAAGGCCTTTATGGTTCACAATGGGCAAGGTGGCCAAGCCCTAGTTGTCAACATACAGACCTTTCAAGGGCCTGGAGCAGTGATCAACAAGCCCCTCTGAAGACCATTCTGCAGAACTTACGGAAGGAAGAATCCCTCCTCTCTCCATGTAACCATCCTCATCCCTTCTCCCTTCATTACCTCAACCTCCACCTTTGCCACCCTAGTCCCCACCACCAAGACCTCACTCTGCTCCCCACCCATACCTACCCCTACCCTACTATCTGGCTCGTCCATACCTCCCCCTGTATTTTCTTCTCCTTCACCCCCACACCCTCCAGGGAGTCCCGTAAGGTCCTCCTGACTTCTCCTCTGATTCTGGTTCTGAGGTGGCATCCCCTTCAGTCCTTGCTTGCCTACAGCTGTTTCCTGACAATCATTATCTGTATGTCCCTTTTTTCCACCACTGTTCTCTACAATTGGAAGAGCCAGAAAAACCCTTTCAGCATTAACCCCGACTCCTTAATTTCTCTAACTGATTATATCTTTTTCAAACATCTCCCCATGTGGGATGGCTGTCAGTAAATTCTCCATTCCCTCTTCACTACCAAGGAAAGGGAATGGATTCTCATGAAAGAAACTGAAGCACTCCCTGGATTAGCTTCAGTGGTTGATGACCAGAGGGCAGAGGTTATTGACTGTGCTCTGCCAAGGAGGAGACCCCAATGGGACTACAGAACAGAGAGAGGTAGGAGGTCACAAGGTTCAGCTAGAAGGGATGAAACAGGCATCCTGAAAGACCACTAACCTATCTAAGGTGTCTAAGGTAACAGATATGAAACAGGGCTGAGATGAATTGCCTTCAGCTTTCTTGGAGCACCTATTGGTTCTATGCTCTTATAGTCCCAGTGGACCTGGCAACTCTCAAGGTGAGTAACCTGGCCTTTGTTACTCAGTCAGCCCCTGACAGATGTAGAAAGATACAAAAGATGAATGGGTTTGCAGACAAAAAAAAAAAAAGGTCAGAACTATTGGAGATAGCCCAGAAAGTATTTGATGGCAGAGATAGCAAAGAAGATTTTATGGTAAAGAAGATGGGACATGTCACCATGCACTAGAAGCCCCAGCCACTCTCAACTCTGCCCAAGTATGCTATGATAAGAAGAAGAGACCTTTACAAAAGACCAATGTGCCTACTGCAAAGAAATGGGTTATTGGAAAAATGAATATCCACACTGGAAACAGGTAGCCCGGAAACCCAACCCAATCCAAGTTATGGAGGATTAGTGGAGCTGAGGATCCTTCAAACTCGCCTCCAGGAGCCTATGGTAACCATAGGGGCCAACCTATAAAATTTCTGGTGGACATAGGATCTGTTCATTCAATATTACAGGAGCCCCTGGGATCTGTACCAACAAAACAATAGAAGTACAGGGGGCATAGGAGATGTCAAAGAATACAATGGACCACTGACCGGACTGTTAACCTAGGACATGGAGTTGTGACTCATTCTTTTATTGTTATTCCTGAATGTCCCTACCCTTTACTGGGGCGGGACCTCTTGGACAAGCTCCAGGAGAACAATATCACTCTCAGGAGACTCTCCTAGTTGGCAATTTCAAGGCCCTGCTAAGGCTTTAACTGTAACCTGCCCAATAAGTGAGAAATATCTGCTTCTCCAAAATCCAATCCACTCCCTGGAGGGGAATGGGAAAAGCTGCTGATCCAGGAAATACCTATAATTTGGGTAGAGGACAATCCTCCTGGCTTGGCAAAACATGAGGCACCCCTCATTGTGCAACTAGCATCTGGGGCAACATCCATTTGAGGCAAGCAGTACCACATCAGTCCAGCAGCCAGGCAAGATTCACATCAGGTGCCTCCTTGAAGCAAGCATGCTTATTCCTTGCCAATCAGCCTGAAATACCCCCTTGTTGCCTATCCAAAGTCTGGAGCTCGAGACTCTAGTCCAGTACAAGACTTGAGGGAAGTGAGCAAGAGGGTAGATCCATTTGCCCAATTGTTCCAAATCCCTATACTTTGCTCAGTTTATTACCACCAGAGCATAAAGTTTACACTGTATTGGAGTTAAAAGACACACTCTTCTCCATCAATAGTTTTGCTTTCCTTATGAATTGTGTTGTTTGGTTTTCTGATACAATGTTTCTCTGTGTAGCCCTGGCTGTCCTGGAAATCTCTCTAAAGACCACGCTGACCTTGAACTCAGAGAGATCCAACTGCCTCTGCCTCCTTAATGCTGGGATTAAGGGTGTGCACCACCACTGTCTGACTCACTGTTATAAATTGTAATGTAACTATCTAATATGCGACCCCTATGAAAGGGTTGTTCAACCCCCAAAGGGGTCACAACACACTTGTTGAGACCCTCAGAGTCCAAGACCAAGGATGGACCATGATACCCTGCAATTTTTAAAATAAATTGCCCTCCTCTCTTCCCCCATCTGGAGGCTTACTGCCACCTGCCTTTAGGTTCAATGGCCAATTATGAGTCTAAAACCCAGCCGAGAGTCCACATTCCCAGCCTCATTGCTTGAATGGAACAAGAGACATGGCTTCCTTAGAGTGACCTTCCCTCACAGTATGCTTCTTCTGGTGCCCTGGACAGTTGGCACTCCTATATACATGCTGGCTGGTCCCACAGCTACTAGAGATGTGTGCTGTTCTCCAAACCCGGACAGAAATGAGTTCTTTTCATTACTCAGTATGTCTTCCTCCCTTTCCGCCTCTTCTTACTCCCAGCGTGTGTTGGTGTGTGTGTGTGTGTGTGTAAAATGTATGTGCATATGGGTGCTGGGTGTCATAGCATATGTATGGAGGTCCAAGGACCACTTTGTGGGGTTGGTTCTAGTCTTCCATCTTTACTTGGTTTCTGGGGATCAAACAATTGTGTCAGACTTGCGCAGAAAGCACCTGTGCTCACCCAACCGAATTGCTAGCTCCAACATTATTATTTTTGGTTGTTTTGAGACAGTATAGCTCTCTGAGACCTGGGGCTCACGAGTGAGGCTAGGCTGCAGAGAGCCCCAGGGATCTGCCTGTCTCAGCCTCCTCAGCTTTGGGGTTATATCCGCATGCCCCATGGCCTGCTTTGTTTTTTTGTTTTTTTGTTTTTTTGTTTTTAAAAAAAACTTCTGTGCTAGGGACCCAACTCAGGCTCCAGGGCTACACGGCAAGCACAGCACACACTATCTGTTTCCCTTGCTCTCCTTTCTTTTGTTTTTGGAGTCAACCACTTACCACGCAGCTCAGGCTGTCTCACACTTACGATCTTCCTGCCTTGGCCTCCTGAGTGCTAGAGCCACCATGAATAATTCACTTTCTCTTTTTCCCCTTCCCTCGGTTTCACTGATGGTCACTGTGTCTGACAGCTTATACCATCCTCGTTCAATCCTACCTTCCTCTGGTACAATCAGCAGGAATTTCCAGTTACAACCTTATCTTCGTCGCTTTAAGAACTGGCTACATGCAGCTGGGGTTGGGGCAGGTAGCTTGATGGTAGAGCCCTTGCCTAACTAGTTTGCGTAAGGCGCTGGATACCCCGGTATCCACAAGAAAACCTGGGTACATAGGAACAGAACTTTTATTTTGTTTTGAGACAGCGTCTCATGTAGCCTAGGCTGTCCCCAAATTCTCTATGTAGCCGAGGATGACTTTAAACTCCCAATCCCCCTGCCTCTGTCTTCCAAGTGATGAGATTACAGGAACGTGCCAGCATGCACCATCAACAGCGTCTCCGTACCCACTCCCCTATTGTATTATCTTTCTCTGAGCCAGCACACTGTCTTATCACCTTGCTGATTCCTTCCCAGTAAGTTAATGAACTCCAGCAGATGCCTAAGATGTGGTATTGTGGTATCTCACTACTTTCGGGAGCTTGGGACATCCAGGTGTGAGGTTTTACCCACCTCTTCCGTCTTTATTCAGAAATTTCAAGTGCCCAGAGGATTGGCATTGGTCAACCTCTAGTGCCATGCCCATAGTTACATTCTGCCTTAGGTGACTCCTTTCGTTCAATACTCAAGTGAAGACCATGTCTTTTATGGAAGTATCCCATTCCTGCCTCCCCCCCATACCTTTCCATTCCTTTCTTCATATCAGCTAGGGGCTGGCTCCTCCTTGGAGCTCCCATGCATGTCTTAGAATGGTGGCATCTGTCATTGGACATCAACAGAAAAATACATGTTAAAAAGTGCATGCATTTGTAGCTTCATTGTGAAATATTTGTGGCTCATATTTACTTGAAGGCTTGCTATGTACTAGATTCCCTTCTGGGCCCTATCTGTAAATGAGCTCTTTTAAGTTTGATAGTGGCCCTATGCAGATGCAACTGTTCCCTACCAAGCTATCCATTTCCCAATTTTGTGTGACTGTAGATGGCTTTCCCTAGGAACTCATGGAAAGCTCTATCCCACTCAAACTAAAGCAATTACTCTAATTCCATTTCTCAGAATGATTGGTTTCAGCCCTAAATGGGACAGGTATGCAACCATCTCCTCTGAGGCTCCAGGAACGTGGCGGAGGGGTGGAAATCAATTACTGTAATTGCGTTTCTCTTGGAGTGATTAGTTTAGACATGGACTTGTAATACAATTCTGGCCAACGTGGAAGGGTGGGGAGGAGGAAAACTTCCTGCAAGGGTCTGGATGACAGGCGTTGTGGTCATTAGGCAGCCGGGGGCGGGGGTCTTATTTCCCTATTGCTGACAAACCAGCTGACAGAATCGAAGGGAAGAAAAGCTTATAATGACTGAGGTTTTCAGAGATTTGGGTACATCAGGGAGGGGAAGACACTATGAGAACGGCTCCATCCATGGCAGTGTCAGAAAGGTCACAGAATACTTGGAATAGAACCAAAAGTGGCTGCCCCCAGTGACCTGCTTCAGCAAGCTCTCCAAACAATGCCAGCACCCCGGGTCCAAGTGTTCAACATAGAAGGTGGCTGAGGGTGGTTTGCATCTGAACGACAACAGGGGCCACTTGCCTGAGAGCAAAGATGCATAAAGAAAACTGAATCCTTGAGTATATTGTTCACTGAAGTACCTATCCAAGGCCTATCAGGAGTTCTTTTTATGTGAGGAGACATTTTTATTTTTCAAGTAGCAATACCTAGTGGCCTCTTAATCACTGCAAAATCCATTAGAATATTTTATATTAATTTTGCAAGTAAGGCAATTGAAGTTCATCGAATTTCAGTAATTTACCCAGATTCAATTGCCTGTGGAAAGCTAATCTTGCCCCAGGACTTTTATGTATTGCACAGTGCTCAAACTCTCAGCGAGGGGCTCAATCTTACACAATTTTTATAATCACTGCTATTATTTGTTGGTACTGTTTTGAGACAAGGTCTTCAGTTGTTTTTTCTTTATATTTGAGAAGCACTTACACGCACACGATGAAAGATGATCACACTACTGCCCTCCCCTGCCAGCTGCCCTACATTCCCTCCAGCATCCCACCAAAGTCATGGCCCACGCTAAGGCTCAACCCAACTTCATTCACATTCATCTCAAATACAGGACTTAGGACTAAACAATAGGTCTCAAGGGACAGGAAGCTGAAAGTCATGGAGGATGTAGGAGATGGTGACAAGGTTGGGGGAGAAGAGGGAAGGGGTTAATAAGGATGCATAGGATCCTCTTCCAGTGTCTCCCATAGATTCTCGCGTGCCTCTAGGCAGACAGAACGTGAGCCTGACTTCAGGACTGAACCTGGATACATCTAGTCCAATGAATCCAGCTGACTAGCCATGCTGAGGGCCATGCCACCATGATGACCATCTGTCAGTGATGGCCATGTCTACTAGTCCACATGTCTTCATGGTCTTGTCAATGAGGCATGGTGGTTCTGGGGCTCAGTCTGCAGCATATTCTCCACTGCCAGGTAGAAGACAACCCATGTTCCTCTTCCCACAGTGGGCACCAGTTCCTCCAGCAATGGTTTCTCTGTTAATGCCATCCTTGTATTTACATAATACCAGGAACCATGCATACTTAAACTGTTCTTGGAGACAGAGTCAACTGCCTGCTCAGACTGAGATTTCCCTTCAAACTTTTCAGATCCTCCACAGACACTAGCTCATTCAGCACTGCCTTTATGTCCACAGGCCCTGTGAGGCAAGCTTCACACCGTGGTCCCTCCTGGGACACAGGCTCTGTAGCAGGGACAGAGAGTTGTCTGTTTTTGGATAACCGACCTTGTCCAGTTATCACTGCCCATGTGAGCACGAATGTGGGCATCCACCGGAACATGAGAAACCTACCAGCGGCCATCATAAAAAAATGAGTCTTCCCCCCGGCAACTGTCCACAGCCAATAGCTCTTCAGTAAAAGGGTGGAGCCTAGAAATCATCTATCCCTTCTGTGCTGGGAATTTGGCTGGCTTTATCTTGCGCAGGTGACCACAGCTACTGTGAGTCCATGAACTCATCAGCCAGGCTGTGTGCAGAAGAAAGCAGTTCACAGCACACCTCCCTGTCCTCTGACTCCTGTATTCTTCCAGCCTCCTCTGCCACGTTTCCTGAGCCTTGCGTGCCCTGCTTAGGGGGGAAGAGTTCAGTTTCTTACTCTCAGCGTTCTGACTGATTGGTTATGCATCTCTTTCTGTTGACTGCTGTCCACTGTGGATGGAGGCGTTTCTCTGACCAAGGCTAAGGGCAGCCCAAATCTGTGGGTATAAACATAAACATTAAGGAGTCAATTTGACAGCATGATCATTTAACAAAATAACAATACTAGATTCTGGGGCCACGAAAGTCTTATTCTTCAACCTAGGCTAGTCTGAAACTTGCTTTGTAGACCAGACGATCCTCTTGCCTTAGCCATCCAAATGCTTAAATTATAGTTTTGTGTTACCGCATTCAGATTCTTACTCATTTTTGTTTTTAAGTCTTTATGTCTAGCACAGATTCTGGAATGTAATTGTTGCCCAATGAATAGGATTGAAAGACCGCAGTTTATGTGACATCTGAACTTCTCTGAACTGTTATGCCTTGGATCTGAAGCATTCCTCCTTCCACCCTGCCTCCCCCTTTCTAAATATCCACACATCTCTATGATGTCATCAGATTACTACCTCATCAATGGACTGTCATGAGGTTGTGGACCTCTTGGTCCAATCACTTTCCCAGTCTACATCAGCTGGTGTGTGTGCCTTTAACACATAGGCACCAGCTGTGACTACGCAAAGTCATTTGAGAGAGACCAGAGCTAAAATATTTCGGAAAAAAGGGTTCCCCACCTGAAAACAAGTGCTTAGGAAATTGTTTTTATAGATTCATTCACCCAGTCATACAGAAACCACGGAGACTGCCATCGAAGGGGGCCAGGCTGTCTCAGCTGGCAGTAGAACTTGACACATCATCAGCATGGCATTTTTTTTCAGGCATTAAAGTTGCAAAGGTAAAAGGCACCTGGAGTCTTATGCCAAGGGTCCAGAGAACTGTTCAGACCAGGCAATGTATTGGCAAGGGTGACGTCTCTTACAGGAATCCCTAAGAAGATAGTGTACAAATTGGTGAAAGTGAACTCTAAGTTGTAGTGGGCACCCCATGAGTTCAGAGATGCCAGAGCAATGTGACATTTGCCAGGGAAAGCTACAGGCTTGAGTGGAGTCAGCCCAGGAGAGAGGACTCAACATTTTATAAGTAGCAGAGCTGAAGGGGCAAGGCTGTTCAAGTCCTTCGGAGCCCAGAGAATCCCATCATAAGCCACAGATAGTGGAGATGGATCTGCATGATTTGGTATTTGCCCTGTTGTGTTTTGGTTGTGTTTGGTCCAATCTTTGCTAGCTACGCCTGTGTTCCCCTCTTTTGCAATGGAAATGTGAACTCTGTCATTTTTCATTAGAAGTAAATGACTTGTTTTGTTGTTTGTGTTTCTTAATTTTGCAGGCTCTCAAAGTTAAGAATTTTTCTTGAGTCTCAAAAGTATCTGGACGTCAAAAAGCTATGGAACTTTTAGAGATGGAACAAAAGGAGGAGAAAACAGGACTTTGAGGCAAGGGATGGAATGCTCTGATGGCCTTATGAGTTTGGAGGTCAGGTTGACAGAGCTGGGATTGTGACTGTCAATCTTCATTGTCAAAGTGATGGGATTTAGAATCACCATGGAAACCCCTCTGGGTATGCCTATGGGGGTGCTTCCAGGAAGCCTTAACTGAAGCAGAAAAGTCCACTGAATGAGGGCAGCACTGTTCCTTAGGCTAGGGTTCCAGACCAAATAAGAAGGGGAAAGGGAGCTGAGCTTTCCTCTCGTCCCTCCTTCCTGACTGCTCAGTGTGACCTGCCGTCATGCCTTCTCCGCCATGATGGGGCACACCCTCAAAACATGAGACAGAACAAGCCCCTCCCCCTTTAGCTGTCTTGTCGCAATAGTGAGAGGAGTAACATACAGAAGAGAAAGCACATCATACAATTTGATATCCGTGTCTTCTTACAAAACTTGGCAAGCTAGGGGGGAAAACCAGTTCCTTAATCTTGTAAAGCATATCTGTCAAAAAAAATCAACTACAAATATCTAAGTGCTAAGGAATTTATATTCACCCTGTTTTTCATTTAGGATCATGACCGTGACTGTGTCTTTACCATGGTGTACCAGAAACCTTATGTAGTGGATTAACAGAAGAAAAGGTCAAGATAACATGAAAGAAAACTACCATTATTCATAGGAAATATTATTACCTACACAAAATGCAGAGGGAATGTATATAAATATTATGAACACTAATGCAAATATTCTCCCTGGTTGCTAGATCAATATGCAAACACATATTGCATTCCAGTATGTTTGCAATAATTAGAATGATAATAAAGCACCACCTTTAGCAGCACCTGTGAACTTCTTGAAATAAAATCCACAAGAAAGACATATATTAGATATATAGAAAAGAAAAAAACTTAGAATTTATTGAAAAGCATAAAAGGCAAAACTAAATGAAGAAGTAAAAGAAGTTGATGTATTGACTTAGGTTCTTTTAAAAGTCTCAGCTCTTCCCAAATGAAGTTGTGAATTTTATAGGGGGAGCAAGAGGAGGCTTAGCACAGGGTACCTCAGTACTCAAGGGAAAGCCATTGTAATTAATAGTTCAAGACCGGGGCTGGAGAGATGGCTCAGAGGTTAAGAGCACTGGCTGCTCTTTCAAACATGAGTTCAATTCCCAGCACCCACATGGTGGCTCACAACCAACTGGAATGAGATTTGGTGTCCTCTTCTGGCCTGCAGGCAGAGCATACACAATAAATAAATGCAAAAGCACTGAGTAAGCCTGGCTTCTCAGACTCTGTGTTTATCTGAGTTCCATGGGATCCTTATTAATCACAGATCCTGATTAAGAAAGTATGGGTCTGGGCTTGAGGCTGCATTTCTAATGACCTGATGCTGGCACAGCTGACCCATGCAACACACTTAGAGATTATTACGAGACAGCAAATAATTAAAAGAAAAAGAATAGGGAGCCCAGAAACAGGCTCGTATACTTATGAAAGCTTCCTGATTAAGGACACATAGCAGGTTAGTGGGGAAAGTATGGTATATGAGAAACTGTGCTGACGTAAGGTTCTTGTAAGAAGGTAGAAGTGTGAGATAGAAAGATTTGAAGGTGTCACAGGCCCAGCTTTGAAGATGGAGGAGAGACTAGAAGCCAAAGAATACAGGTGTTTTTTTTTTAAAAAAGAGTTGTCCTCAGCCTTCCTAATGCTATAGCCCTTCTATATAGTTCCTCATGCTGTGGTGACCCCAACCATAAAGTTATTTTTATTACTACTTTATAATTGCTATTTTCTACTATTATGATTGTAATGCAAATATCTGATAAGCAGGATATCTGAGATGTGACCACTGTGAAAGGGTTATTTGATTCCGCCCAAAGTTGAGAATCACAGGTTGAGAATTACGCTTAAATGCTAAAAAAAAACTGTAGTTGAATGTGATGTTTCATCCTCATAATCCCAGCATCTAGGAGGCTGAAGGATCAGGAGTTCAAAGTCAGCCTTAGCAACTTATTGAGTTTAAGGTAGGCTTGAGCTATGTGAGACTGTACACACACACACATATATATATAGACACACACATGCACAGAGAGAGAGAGAGAGAGAGAGAGAGAGAGAGAGAGAGATCAGGGAAATTGATTCATCTTTAGAGCCTCTAGAAAGAACATGGCTCTGTCAACTCCCTGACGCTACCTAGTGAATCATTTTGGGCCCTTGACTACCAGGACTATAAGAGAGTAAATGTCTTAGTTAGGGTTTTTATTGCTGTGAAAAGACCCCATTGCCATGGGACAATGGTCTGTACCCTGTCACTTGTATTTTAAATAAACGCTGATTGGCCAGCAGCTAGGCAGGAAGTGAAGGCAGGGTGACCAGGCAGGAAGTAGAGGCCAGGCAATGAGAATTCTGGGAAGAGGAAAGTTTCAGTCTGTAGTCGTCACCCAGACAGAGAGGAAGCCAGACACAGAGCAAGCAAGATGTGACTGCCTTGCTTGGATATGTTGGAAAAAGGTACCAACCCACATGGCGAACACAGACGAGAATTATGGGTTACTGTAAGATGTAAGAATTAGTTAATAAGATGCCTAAGTTAATAGGCCAGTCAGTTTATAATGAATGTAGACCTCTGTGTGTTTATTTGGGACTAAATGGATGTGGGACCTGGTGGGACAGAAACCTAGGTCAACACCCCATGGCTACGGCAACTCTTATAAAAAAAAAAACCATTTAGTTGGGGTGGCTCACTTACAGTTTCAGAGGTTCAGTCCATTATTATCCTGACAGGGAGCATGTCAGCATGCAGACATGGTACTGGCTACTTGATATGGGCTTAATTTTTAAAAAAGTTACCATAATGGCTATATCATTTCATATTCCCCCTAGCAGCATCATTGAGCACTATTTGTGACATTGCAGCAATTTGGGGGCCCTTGTTAGATGCTGAAATCGTCAACCCTTTCTCCTTAGAAAACTGATGGAAGAGGTCTGGAAAATACCCAGGAATCTAGAATGTGGGTGTTCAGAACAGTTCCAGGCAAGCTAGGGCTATGCAGAAAGATCTTGTCTCAAAAACAACAACAACAAAAAAAAACTCAGAGTTGTAGTGACCCGAATAGTTAACATCATTTAGTACTTGTCAGGGGTACTAAGACAGTGCAAAAAGCAAGCTACTTATATTTTATGAAGAACTGTAAAGTCTTGTTTTTATTGATTTTAAAATTATGTGTGTGTACAGGTGATTACAGGTGCCTGCAGAGACCAGAGGCATCAGATCCCCTGGAACTGGGGTTACAGATGTTTGTAATCCACTGATGTGGGTTCTGGGAAGTAAAGTCTGGTCCTCTGGAACAGTAGCAAGTCCTCCAAACTGCTGAGCATCTCTTGCCACAGATCCATATTTTACGAAGAAATGTCTTTCACTGGCTCAGCTTTTCCAAGTGCAAATCATTTTTGTAACTGACAACACATTTGTAAACCAAGCACAGTGACACATGCAGCAGGAGGCCAGTGTGGGCTGTAGAGGGAGACCCTGTCCCAAATCATTAACCAAACCAAAAATACCCATGTTTTGAGTGAGTGCAGAATAGATGTGAAGCCACCCAGAAAGAAGAGGCACACCCACTATCTCTCTCTGTATTTGTCTCTTTCTCTGTCTTCCTCCCACCCCCTTCTTTGCTCCTTCTTTTCTCTCTCTCTCTCTCTCTCTCTCTCTCTCTCTCTCGCACTCCAGTGTGTGTTTGACTCCCATCCACCTGGCCATAGACTACCTGCTCTTGCCTTGTGCACACCCTCTCATCTCTGCTTCCTTTGCCTGTCCCCTGCTCCCTCTCTTGAACCCTGTATTCTCATCTGTGTCTACAGGCTGTTACCTGAATTCCCAAAGCATGTGATTCTTACAAAAGTCAGGAGGTTGAAGCTACTGGAGCAATAGTTAACTTTCAAGTCAGTTCATGTTAGTACTCTACTTCCCTGGCTAGAATTTAAGATCCCTGGGAGGGATCTTAAAAAAAAAATCAGACTCCTAGTACCTGACAGGGCTGTCTTAGTTAAGGATTTCTACACCATGACCATGCAACTCTTATAAGGAAAACATTTGTATTAAGGCTGGGTGAGGAACCCAGCATGCAGAATAGGTTCTCAAAAGCTAGCTCAAGCTGCTAGAAATCCCACAAATGACCAAGCTACATGACTGTCACACATACATAGAAGGCCTAGGTTGGTCCCAAGCAGGATCCTTAGCTGTCGGTCCAGAGTCTGTGAACTGCTATGAACCCAGATAAGGGAGGAGCATAGTTCTACCTCAACTTGATATGTCATGCTTTGTTGACACCCATGGGAAGCCTGCCTCTTTCTGAACAGAAACAGAGGAGGAGTGGATTGAGGGGCAGAGGGGAGATGGGGGACAGAATGGGAGGGGANGGAGGGGGAGGGGGAGGGGAAACTTTGGTCAGGATATGAAATAAATGAAAAAAATTATTTAATAAAAAAAGAAAGATATAAGGAAAATGTTTAATTGAGGGGGCTTGCTTACAGTTTCCGAGGTTTGGTCCATTATCATCATGATTAGGAGCATGATGGGCATACAGACAGATATGGTGCTGGAGCAATAATCGAGAGTCCTACATCTTGCAGGCAACAGGAAGTTGGCTGAGACACTGAGTAGTATCCTGAGCATAGGAAATCTCAAAGCCCACCCCTACAATGAGACACTTCCTTCAACAAGGCCACACCCACTCCAACAAAGCCATACCTCTTGATGGTGTCACTTCTTATGAGATTATGGGGACCAACTACCTTCAAACTACCACAGGGTCCATCATAGTCCTAGGAGAATCATCTGGAATGCCCAGCTAAGTTCAGCTGGTTAGATGCTCTGGGTCTCAGAGCAAGAACTTGAGCTGTATTCCACCAGCTCTCAGCTACAGACTCTGCACCATGGCACCAGGAAAGCGATTATATGGTCCCCTCCTGTGGGTTTCTGAGCTCAGTGACTCCAAGATAGTGCTTACTCCATTAATGTTTCATAATGATAAAAGTGGCTTGTCTTCTGGCCAGCCTGTTCATTAAATAGACTTTGTATTCATTTTCCATTAAAGCATCATCTCCCCTAAATTTAAAATAGAATTGTGAATTTGCTGTGTTTGAAGTATATTGGTCCATTAGCATAATTTATCAGCTTAGGAAACTAGGCAGCTATGAGAGCGAAGAGGGGCCTGCCCACACAGTCTCAGGTGTGGGGCCAGGCAGAGGCACTGAAGGGCATGGGGTCCTACAGTTGAGGACTAAAAATGATGTGGAAGTCAGGACAGGAATGAGCAAAGGTGAGCACCATCGCTTCTTTTGTCTTTTGTTGTTGTTTCTCCATAGTAGGGGTCAAACCCAGGCCCATGGATGCTAGGCAAGCATCTAAGCTATATCCTCAGCCCAGCTCCACTCCTTTTACAGTGTGGTGGGAAAGCTCAGACTTCCTGGAGGCAGCCTGGACTTGGGTTCTAATTCTGCGGCCCATGAACTAGGTGGGAAGCTGGATCAAATTAACCCCAGTTTTCTCCTCAATAAGGTGACAACATTAGTTGTGAGGAGTTAGCATTCCTGAATGTAGCTTAGCATTCACAGCTAAGCCAGCAAGGCATTTACATACTCTAAATGGCTGATAAACTAATGGGATTTTGAATTCTGTGTTCTCAATCGGAAAGAAAGGGTCTTATGAAATGACTTGTAATGCCTCAGAAGTCAGGGTCATCCCTGTATTCTCCTCGCTCACTCCTGTTAGAATGGAGTCAAGATGGGGGGATTTGGTAGCAGCATATGAAAGCTAGAATGGGTTGAATCATAATCCTGAGAGAGAGATACATCCAAACCCTTGGAATTTGTGAATGAACTTTATTGAAGAAAGGTCCTTTACTGGTGTAATTATGCTAAGAATCTTGTTTGGAATCATTCTGGGTTACTCAAGAGCCATACAATGTGTCCTTCTAACAGAACAGTGTGGAGGTGGGGAAGGACAAATAGGGAAGGAGAAGGCAACGTGAAGACATAAACGGAGACTGGATGGATGGGTTTACAAGTGAGGAACACCAAGAATGGGCAGCAGGCACCAGCAGATAGACAGGAACAAGGACTAGATCTCCCTCCAGGGCCTAGGAGGGGGTGGTGGCTCTGCAAACACATAAAGACGGCAGGTGAGTTTCTAATACTTGAAGTCACTGAGTTGACAGTCCCGTCTTACAGCAGCTGAGACGTGTACGATTCCGAATGCAGATGTTTAATCTGCAAGGTTTCTGAGCAGAATTCAAAGCTCAATGCTGGAAAATTCCCATGGAAGGCCTCTCCAGCTTCCGTGGGCTCTTACCAGTGCTTGTCCAGGGCTCCCAGCATCTTGATTCCTTGGTCAAAGCCCTGCCTCTTGCAGACCCTCAGGCACAGCCTTAGTTTCTTTTCTGTTGCTCTCATAAAACACTCTGTCCAAAAGCAACTTAGGGGAAGAAATAGATTATTTCAGCTTACAGGCTATAGGAAATAATTGAGGAAAGTTGGGGAAGCTAAAACTTGAAGAAACCATAGAGGAATGTGGCTTCCTGATTCTGTCTTTCATGCTTAGCTAGCGTTCTTACCCAGGTCAGGATCTCCTTTCCCAGGGAATGGTGCTACCTGCTGTGGGCTGGGTCCTCCTATAACAATTAACAACCAAGACAGTTCTGACAGACATGTTCACAGCACAATTTAATCTGGGTAATTCCTTAACCAAGGCTTTCTTCTCGGATGAATCTGGAATGTGTCAAGTTGATAGAACTATCAGGACAGTCACCTTCTTTTCTAGATATGCAGAGCCCAGCACACTCTAGATTTCCAGTTTGAGCTTACCCAAGCTCGGGAGTTCTATATCTCTAGGACAGGTCTGGAGATGTCTCTGAGAGTCTTGTCTCATGAGGATATGTTGTTCCTGGTTCCTGGAGCAGAGGGTTGTCTTTGCAGTTCATTGCTTATATAATGTCTCACTGAGAGTTGAGTACTGTATCATGCATGCACAGTAGACAGATCTAACAAAGATGGCTTGTGAGGACTGCTGGGGAAAATTCAGGGTGGATTGTCTGATGACTGCCTCCTGCAGCTTTCTTTAGCCCCCATCCTCCAGCCACCCAGGGCACTGTGCCCCTCTCACCTCTGCGTGACTCTAACATCTACAAATGAGCCTACCACATACCCATTGGTCTAACATACCCATGGGTCTAGCGCTTTTTCCAATGCAAGGGCTATAGTAACTGGTCAGCTCTGGAGGTCAGCAACTTTATCTTGGAATATGATAGACAAATGTCACTGAAACAGAGGTTCTACAGGTGGATTCAGAGCTCAGTGGCAAGACCTCACCCAGTGAAAAGCCCTTGACCTTCTCCTATATAGCCTTGGTCTGTCCAACGTTTTAACCAATAATTCAGTGAAGTCAGCGAGGCAAGCCTTTCTGATTTGTGAACAAATGTATGTGTTGACAGACTCAGTATCTTAAAAACCACAAGATAATGGGTCAAGTTCAATATAATCAAGATAATGGCAAGATCAATAGGACAACCACCACTGGTTTCAAAAAGTAAGCTGTGTGGCATGATGAGAAATCACAGCTGGGCCACTTTATCTGCCCTGTGAGACCACAGTGAGTAGGTCTGAGTGACAGAGGCAGAGGTGCCCTGGCTTCAAAAGGACACATCTGAGTTGAAAACCACTGTGTAGGGCCCCAGAACTTGGTACTGAAAAGCCCGTGTGATTTGTTCACAATTCTATGCTGACTCTGTGTTGAAATGCTATTCTGGATATATTAGGTTAAATGAAACAACCAAAAACCAATAATAATAAGACTGGTAAGTCACACAGGTGAGAGACATGCCAGCAGCACTTCATGACAGGTAAGGCGCAGTTTTATTTGCATCTCCCTGCACGAATCACTAGTATAAAAACAGCCCTTAAAAAGATGGGCACTTAGCGGGCATCCGTGCAAGGTGCAGAGTTTGGACTGAGGTTGCTGGCCGGTGTGGTCTGCTCCTCCCTGGCAGAGCAGAGTGCAGCTGTGATGCGGTTCATGGTTGACGAGAGACATATTCTCATTGGTGGGTGCACACAGAGAGGTGGGGTGAGGTCTCTGCAGCCTTGTCACCTTGGCAAAGCGAAGAAAAGACTTGGGCCCTTTCCAAGGAGTGATCTGTTTAGAAGAGATGTTCAGGGTGGTGGCGTGTGTGGCAGGGCGATGTCCTATGTTTTCAGAAAGATTGAAAAACAAATACCATGGAAATGGGTACAGAGGTCAGATTAACATACATTTCTAAGAATCAGAGAAAGGCCTGTTTTGTGAAGAGGGAACACTTACATTATGGGAAAAACTGTAATTATAGTGACCACAAGAGTGGTAAAAGCTGTACTTACCAGCTGGTTGATTTCATTTGACCTGTCTTCACTACCGTGTGTTCCTATGAAATCATACGGTTGATCAAAGAGAACATTTTCTTACTAAGAAAGGCCAGCTTTTCCCTTTGTTTCTTTGTGTTTAATGTGTGTGTGTGTGTGTTGGGGGGTGGTTGTGCAAGCCCATGGGGTGTGTGCATGCCCCTGTGTATGTCTGTTTCAGCCCCACCCCTTCTTCCCTCAGCAATGAGATTTTCTCATGGGTGCAGAGATCTGGTCTGAGATCTTCAGGTTTACTCAGCCAGCTGTGTCCTCAGGCCAGAAAGTCCATTCTTGATTAATTGGGTTTAAGTAGCTTCACCTTGGCTTTCTAATCTCATGTTGAAGGAATCTTGAATAATGGTATGTTAGTTACATTATTTAATTAGAAATATTTTTTGTTTCATGTGACTAATGCCTACCTCAGATCAGTTTGCAAAGAGGGAACTGTGCTCACATAGCAAATATAATGCACTCCTGTGTCTGGAGGTCAGAGGTTGAGCAGGTCTCAGCCATAGAAGTCAGAGGAGCCCTCTTCATCTCTGGATTCTTCTTCCTCTGTTCACATCCCATTGCTGTAAGGACCTCTTGGCTGACTTCATCCTGATTCGCAAATCAGGGAAGAAAAGGCCTAGAGTTCTTCCCAAGAAAGAGCTCTCACTGGCCCAGCTTGTGTGGGTCCTGTGGTTGTTCCTTGGACAATTCACCATGACCAAGAAAATGGAGCCTCCACTGGCCAAACTTGGCTTGGGTTCTCATTAATTTGGTCCTGGGAGAAGGCTATGACTAGCAGCCAAACCAGCACTGTGTGGATCTGTAATGATGAGAAGGCACCAGGGAGACAGGACCACGGGCATCTATTCCAAGGCCTATCTAACCATTCACAGAGCATGTCCACATGCACGGTCTCATTGATTCTCCATAGAGCCCTGTGACAGGATGAAGATCACATGTCATTACCTCTGCAGTGCTCCTGAAGACAGGAAACTCCCTCCTGAGTTTTCTGATAGCGAATTCTTGGGGAGGAACCTAACATCATACAAAAAGTGGATCAATCACTATCCTCAGAGGGAGTCACCCTCCCAAACAGGTGCTGCCTTCTCGCCCATTGTTTCCTAGCTCTTGGTCTTTCATGAAAATCAGAGACACCATTAGGAAAATCAGACAGGTGCTATTGAAAGAAGCCCTGCAGAGCCAGTCATGTGCATGCCAGTAATCTCAGTACTTCAGAGGTGGAGGCAGAGGGAGCCCGAGTAAGTCTATGCTGGGTGTCATAGCAACTGCCAAGCCAGGTTGGACAACATAGTAATGGGTGACAGGAAGCTTTGCCTGAGTCCAGGTTCATGCTATCTCGTTTCTCTGAACTACCATTGCCCCAACACATCTTGCAGGCAGGACAGGTTGTGGGTTGAAGTTTTTGTGACTGGGCTGGTGTCCCAGTCCCACTACTAGGAACCTTGTCAGGGTTCAGGCTCCATATCCTTCAATACTAGGAGTCCTCAATAGGGTATAAAGATCCCAAAGTAGAACAATTCATGAAAATTGCTAGTTTATTCCTTACACACACACACACACACACACACACACACACACATGATTAGTGGTGGGTGGCAGGGAGCTTTACCATGAGTCCAGGTTCTTTCCGTCTAGTCGCTCTTCCACTCTTTGGGTGTGGTATTTGTCTGCCTGCTTTCTGCTTTCTAGGCCACAAGAAAGAATAAAGTAAACAGGGAACTTCCTGAGGTTCAGAGCTTGTGAAAGTGGCTCACCAATGACTGGTCTAACTTGAGCCCCAGGCTAGGAGAGGGAGCCCATACTCAACACCATCTGGATGGCCAGGATCCAGGAGCTGGATGGCTCAGAGACCTAGGGTAGAACCAAGAACACTGACAAAAAAGCCAATGAAATGATTCCTAATGATATTTTGCTATACTCAGAGATCAGTGCCTAGTCTAGTTTAGACATCGGAGAGGCTTCCTCCAGAAGCTGATGGGAGCAGATGAAGAGACCCACAGCCAAACATTAGGCAGAGCTAGGGAAATCCTTCAGAAGAAGAGGAGGAAGAATTGTAGAGTGAAAGGGGTCGAGGACACCAGGAGAACTTGTCCCACAGAACTGATTAAGCAGGGCTCATAGGGGCACACAGAGACTGAGAGGCAATTAGAGCCTGTAGGGGTCTGCACTGTGTCCTCTGTATACATGCTGTGGTTGTTTAGCTTAGTATTCTTGAAAGACTCCTAACAGTGGAGATGGAGGGGTGTCTCTGGCTCTTTTGCCTTCTCATGGGACCCTTTTCTTCCTACTGGATTGCTTCATGCAACCATGATATGAGGGTTTGTGCCTAGTCCTATTGCATCTTGAAATGCCATGTTCTGTTTATATCACTAGGAGTCCTGCACTTTTCTGAAGAAAAAATGGAAGGGCAGTGGATCTAGTGAAGAGAGGAGGTGGTGGGGATGTAGGGAGGGGGAGAAGAGGGAGAGGAGGCTGCACTTGGGACATATTGTATGATAGAAGAAAAAAAAAGAATCTCAAGTGGAGTCAGGCATGGTGGTACATGTAGGGGCCAAATTACATAGGCTCATATTCCTACACTGTCCGGCAGTCAGAATTCTGAGCGACCTACCTGCCACACAGAAGGTGGTCACCTAGCCTTTTGATAGTGAAACAACCTGACAGCATCCTGAGCAAGTGGTCAGGATATGCTAATGTTGTTCTGCTCCTTCTATTGTAATTTAGGAGGTGGCCTGGGCAAGAGGTGTTTTTCCGTCTATGTGACAAAATGAACATGGGCATGGAAATGACCTAAGTCATCCCCCTCCACCTAGGAAACAGAATGCTAATGAGTTTCCCCCTCAGTTTATAAAATATGTAAAATATAAAAGCTGTTTGGATAATAAATGCAGGTGATTTTCAGGATGTGACTTCAGGATTTCTTGAAGAATCACTGAAAACTCCCTCCTGATATAGTCATGTGAGTTGTGTTTTCATTCCCACACCTCCACTCTGGTACGAGAAATGGTTTTTGTCTGGGCTGGTCCCTGACAGGTACACACCTTTAATCCCAGTACTCAGGAGGCAGAGGCAGGAGAATTTCTGTGAGTCTGGGGTCAGCCTGATCTACATAGGAAGTTCCAGGACAGCTAGGACTCCATAGAAAGACCATGTTTCAAGAAAAAAAAAAAAGAACCTCAAGTGAGTATTCACCCTCCTTCTACCTTTACACAATAGACAAACCCTCAGGGTCACGTCTAGCTGCAAAGGAATCCAGTAAATGTGGCTCTAGCTAGGTCCTTATGTTTTCAGTTGAAACTTACCACAAAAGAAAGGCTGAATGGCAGATGGGACAATAGCAATGTCTGCACACACTAGTTATACATATCACAGTGTCTAAGAAGAGGAACACGGCAACGGCCCTGCTTGTAAGTTTCTTTGGATGGTATACGAGACCTTCTTTGCTCCCCAGTGATAATATACAGCAAGATAGAAGAAGTGATAAGAGAATGAGGCAAGCATCTCAGAAAATTCAGAAGAGAGGAACACTTTGAATTTGAGATGATCAGAAAGGCTTCCCGAAGAAGGCAGCATCTGATATGGGTTACCTGGGCTTAAACTATGGCCATGACTGGGGATGCTCATGAGATAAGGTCAGCAAAAACAGTGACAGCTGTAAAGAAAATTTGAGGCTTCAGAGGCACATGAGGGCTTATGTAGTCACCCCTTCCTGACAGCCCTACACACCCCTGCAATTCTACTTCAACATCTGCCAGCCACCTAACCTCTGTGTTCTCCTGCTCCTGGATCCTCCAGCTCTCCAGAACCAAAGACCACATGGCCTAAGATGGCAGGCCAGGCTGTGAGTCAGAGCAGGGGAACCCAGGCCTCACCACACCTTGATACTCGTCACTCCTGAGCTTCGCGGCTCACAGAGCAGGCTGGCCGGTAGGACCTCACTGGACTCGAATTTCACTCCAAGTCAGACCAGCTGGCGAGAGTACGGCACCAGATATAGAAATGGCATGAAACGCCGAAGTGCTGCGGAATGGAAACCACCTTGATGGCAGCAATCCTATCGGTTCAAACCCATTAGCTCAGAGTGCGGAGGAGTGTGTAAGAGTGTAGGCTGAAGGTTATCTTCATGCTTAATATAGCTGGGAGGATCAGAGAAGCAAACTGACGGTGCTCAAGACTGCAGGGAGACATGAAGACCCAGGATGGACAGGGGCATTCAGTGACAATTGCACTACTCTGCAAGGAACGTAGGACTTCAGTTCATTATAAACAATGCTCTTTTTATTCCAGGATATCTGCTAGGGCTCCCACAAAGCAATACCATTTTTTTTGCTTGTTATTTGTCTGAGCTTTGGCGTATTCTAAAGAGTAAGAAATTGACAAGCAAATTAAATTAGAGCCTCACAGAGTTCACATGCCTAAGACTACACACTGCGTTTGGTCAGATGGTGGAGATGAGGCCGGTCTGGTATCAAATTGAAGACTGAACTGATTTTGGCACTGAAAACCCTTTCCTTTCCAGTCCTGTAAAATCTACTTCAAAGCTCAATAAGCCAGATAAATGCACCAGGATTCTGGTGATATTAGGGTGTGTCTGTCTTTCGTCTTGCCTCCCACAGTACCTTGACCTGGCACTGAAGAACTCCCTGAACACAGGTCTGTGGAATCTCTTGGGCTCCTGTTGAGAGCCGCATGAAGAGGGGCTGATAGCTTTTTCACTTGTATTCTCTGTTAAGTCCGTGGTTGTATGGATGCCTAAGAAACTGGTCCTTCTAAAGGGTGGAGCTAGGACTTGAGCTCTGAATTGCAGGTATAAAGCAAATGCATTTTCCCACTTCCAAGCATAGGTCTTTCTTGTTCCATGTCTTTGGTAGTTAGTTTGTCTATATATGCATCTGTGTATGATCTTTGTGATCCTAAGGATCTAACCCAAGGCTTTACAACATGCCAAGCAAATATTCCATGACCCAGTTCCCATGTGCATGCTTTAAAACATGTGCATGGGATTTTTATTTTTTGCCTCTGTATCTGGGCACCATGTGCATGCCTGGTGCCCTCATTGGACTGAAAAAAGTGTCAGATTCATGAAACTAGAGTTACAGATGGCTTTAAGTTTTCATGTAGGTGCTAGGAATTGTACCTGGGTCCTCTGGAAGAGCAGTCTGTGTCCTTAGCCACCAAGCTGTCTCTCCAGCCCACATATGCATGCTTTTATAGTCATCTTCCTTGGGAGTCACACTTTGGTATTGAAATTTTCTCTTTAGAAAGTTGTGATTTAATAGCCTTCTGTTTTAATTAGGGTTTCTATTGCTGTGAAGAGTCACCATGAACAGGACAACTCTGACAAAGGAAAACCATATAATTGGGGCTGGCTTATACGCTCAGAGGTTTAGCCCATTGTCATCATGGTGGGAAGCATGGTGGCATGCAGGCAGACATGGTGCTGGATCTGGGTGGGCAGGAAGAAGGAATAGAGAGTGGCACTGGGCCTGACTTGAGCATTTAAAAACCCAAAACCCATCCTCAACAAGACCACACCTCCTAATAGTGCTACCCACTATGAACCTGCAAGGGCCATTTTCATTCAAATCACCACACCTCTTTTTCTACATTTTTAGTAATATATATTCTGACAACATTCAGAAGATGAGGATATGTCTTTCAACTGTCTTTTTTGATACCTCAGTAAGAGACCTTGATACCAGTGTCTGTGTCTTCTGGGAACTGGTGCTTGGAGGGAAGAGTAGCAGCAGCTGAGGAACTCTGTAAATCAAACTGGGCATCTCCATCTGACATGCCAAGATGGATGTGCTGTGCTAAGGATGTTGTTAGCAGAGATAGGCATCTACCACTTGGGATAATTACAGGGCCAGCCAAAAACTGGTGATGCTTAAATGTGGTGGTTTTATCTGTAGACCACTATTCAACACTTACTGAACTCTTCTTATGCCAGATAGGGTGGATAAGGAAAAGAGAGCCTCATGGGAAATGACTTGTTGAAAAAACAACATTCAAATAATGCAAACACAGCCTGGGCAGAGAGCAGTCGCAATGATACAGCCATTGGTCCCCATAGCTACTCTTTGAGAGTGCATTGGATACTGCACTGCAGGAGCAAAGAAGGATCAAAGGGGACTTCATAGATATATTTTAGGGATGCATCAGTCCTCTGTTGATGCCACTGCCATCATGTTGAAGAGGGAAAAAAGTCTGGCCAGAGGAGAGAGGCCCTAATGCAAGGCTGTCAGAGTCCTCAGCAGGCTCAGGCGCCCAGGGTTGCTGGCCCAGACTGTCTGTATTCTGAGAACAGATGTGATTGATGGGAAGCCTGGAGCCTGTTTTTTCACCTCAGATACCCTCTCCCTTCACAGAGGGAGGCTGTCTTTCACTTTGTCAGCCTGGCTGGCTTAACCCTCTAGTATTCTACCTGGGGAGCCCCCATCCAACAATTGATGGAGAAGAGCTGATTTACTAGAGATACAGGAATAGTTGCCTCCCTAGGGTGGAGGGAGCCAGTGATGGGCATGTGGAGAGGAGGAGCAGGCCTACATTCACTGCTTGAGAGGTACACAGCCCAGTTGGTTCTGGTCATGGGTCTTTCCCCATCTGGCCTTCTCTTAAGTGTTCTAAACCTTTAGGGACAATGTCTTAATCATTGTTCTATTGCTGTGAAGAGACACTATGACCGATGCGACTCTTATAAGAAAAACAATTCTCATTCAAACTATCACATTCCATTCCCTGGCTCCCATAGGCTACTAGCTATATGATAATGAAAAAATGTATTCAGTCCAACTTTAAAAGTTCCCATAGTATATCACAGTGTGCACACTGTTTAAAAGTCCACCTTCAAAGTTTCTTCTGAGACTCGTGAGGTTACTTTTAATTATAATCTTATGTAATCTCAAAGTAAAAAAAGCAGATTACATACTTCCAACATACAATGACACAGACTATACACTACCATTCCAAAAGGGAATAAAAGGAGCATAGTGAGGAAATACTGGACCAAAGCAAGACCAAAAATCAGCAGGGGAAACTTCAAACTCTGCATCTTCATGTCTGCTGTCAGAGGTCTCTTCATATCTCCAATTTCTTTCAGTTTTGTTGATCACAACATACTTTTGTTTCTTGGGCTGGTTCCACTCCCTGATAGCAGTTCTCCACAGCAGGTATACTTTGGAATATTTCTTTATACTTTGTGAATATATGTCACTGTGATTGGTTTAATAAAGAAGCTGATTGTCCAATAGCTGGACAGGATCAGGTTAGGTGGGAGAACCAGACTAAGGATACTAGGAAGATGAAGGGCAGAGTGAGAGGAGTTGCCGGCCAGACACAGAGAGGAAACAGGAGGTGCAAGATGAAAGAGAGGAAATGATACCTGGTAGAATGTAGATTGACATAAATGGGTTAGTTTAAAATGTAAGAGTTAGCTAGTAATAAGCCTGAGCTATTGACTGAGCATTTATAGTTACTATTAAGTCTCCATGTGGTTATTTGGGAACTGGCAGGTGAGGGGGGGAAATCCACCTATAGTATCCCATAGCTCTGGCATCTCCAACATCTTGGAATTTCCAAGGCAATTCAGACTTCACCATCACAACTTTACTCAGTGGCATCTCCAGGCCTCTATGAAGAGACACCTCCAACACACACCTGGCCTCAGCTGCTTTCCTCAGTCATGGAGGAAGATTCCACAATCCCTTCCTTGTATCCTTGACTCTAAAGATAGAACCAGGTGGTCAAAACTCTCAAGTTCTGCTGCTTTATGGGCCTGGAACCTGACCCCTTCCTTCAATTGCACCTGCACCAGCTTTCTGTTATTGTTGGTTCCTTCATGCCTTAAGTTTTCCTTTAATTCCTTTTCACAAGTTGGGAGTTCAGCTGGGTGGGCTCTTGCCCTGAGGTCACCACTCTCTTTATTCCATTTAGCATCAGGCTTTTATCTTCTTGAGCATCAGACTTAATATAATAGTGACCACTAGTAACCAAGGACACAGTCAGTACTAGGCTGTCATGAAATTTCCTCTGTCAGGGCATTAATTCAAAACTCTTCATTTTAGCCTCAGGTAGATTTTTTAGGATGAAGGCAAAAAGCAGCCACACCCTTTGCCAAAAGGTCAAAAGAACAGTCTCTAGTTCACTTAGTAATATTCTTTCCCTCTGAAACTCTTGAACTGGGTTGTCGTAATTTACGTTGCTCTCAACACCACTGTTTTCCATGCTCCTACTGGGATGGCCTCTTTAGCACCACTTAAAGCATTCAGCAGCTTCTTTATTCCAAAGGCCCAATATCTTACACATTCCTCCAACAAGCAGGATGGTCAGGTCTATCACAACAGCACACCACTCCCTGGTACCAGCTCCTGCCTTAGTCACTGCTTCATCGCTGCAAAGAGACAACATGACCACTGCAACTCTTAGAAGAGAGTGTTTAATTGGTGACTTGCTTGCAGTTTCAGAGGCTTAGTCCATTATCATCATGGCAGGAAGTGTGGCAGCAGGCAGGCATGGTCCCGAAGAAGTAGATGAGAGCTACATCCTGATCCAAAGGGAGAGAGAGGGAGGGGAAGAGGCAAAGAGATTGAAACTGGGCCTGGCATGGGCTTTTGAAATCTCAAAGTCCACCCCCCACCCCTGTGACACAACAAGACCAGACCCCCTAGTCCTTCTAATGCTTTCAAGTAAGGTCACTCCCTGACCCTACTTAAATTCAAATTTTATGAGTCTTTGGGGGTGGGCATCCTAATTCATACCACCATGGACAGGATCTCTCTCAGGGTGGGTCAAGTTTATGGCCACCAGTTTGTTTGGCTGTAAAGACAACTGCTCTCATGGGAAGCTAAGGCAGCTGAACATTTTATTTCTTCTGGGCAGAAAAGAAGTAAAAGACAAGAAACAGGGACTAGCGTACTCACGCCTCTTACCATCACCATGGCCCCAATAGCGCGCTGTCTCAATCCCTTAAGGAGACTCTTTCCCCTCTCCTCCTTCCCATCCACCTCCCCTTCTCTTCATGGCTCCCCGTGTTGCCCTTGGCAACACCAATAGGTTTATACTGCCTAAGACTTCTACTGACCAGTACCACTGCTACCCAGTTCTGCTAGCCTGCTGGAGTGCTTAAGCTTCAGGTTGAGCCTGCTTGGATGGAGACGCCCTAGGAGATTACTCAAGCATCCCTAGCACTGATGGATTCGAACTTTGAATAAGCGGTTGGAGTATGTGGAACTGCAGAAGGTAGAGCCTAGTCAAAGGAGGTATGTTGCTGAGGAACATGCCTTTGAAGGGCATGGCTTGGTCCTACCTCTTCCCACCTTAACTCTCTGCTTCATGGCTGCTGTGGGGTGAGCAGCTTTCTCCTCCACTCTTCTGCCTCACCACAGGCCCAGACACATGGCACCCTGTGACCATGGATGGACTCCTCTGAAAATACAGCTTCCTGGGAGCCAAAGCAAACTCTTTTTTTCTTAAGTTATCCTTTCCAGGCATTTGGTCTCAGTGACTAACACAGCCTTATTCTCTGGGAAAAATTTTTTCAGCTTCTTTTCCTAATTCCAAGCCTTCCTGCCCTTTCTATATAATCACTTCAAATTCTAGGCTGACCACAGCTGTTATGCAATATTGATGGCTCAGTTGCCGCTTCAGTGACCACAAGATGGTCAGGGTTGCATGTATCACAGGTCCTTTGGGATTGTAGTGCTTGTTAGCTGGCTCCAGCCCCCCTCACACACAGCTTCACACATTGCTTTCTAACTTTCCTAAGGAGAAAGCTCCAAATACTGATGGCATTAGGGGCTTGTCCTGACCAGTCATAGCCTCTGCCACCGTTAAGAGTCTGAGTAGAAGGGACTTGCAAGGGGCCTGCCCAATGCCCCTGAGGGTAGGTGGCCTCTTTCCCAGCCTGGCCTTCTGTCTCCTGGGACAGTTCAATCTGTGTGTTCCATACTGACTGCAGAATCCCTCCATTGGAGGTGACTGCCCAGAGCTTCCTCACTGCTCTTAATCTATCCTTCTAGGACTTAAAGAGTAAGTCCAGTGCCTTTGGGGCGTGATGCCTACTGCTGAGGATATGATGTGATAAGTAAGAAGCCCTAGTTTCACTCTCCAGCTCTGAACAATAAAGTTATTCCTTGTTAGATAATAGATTTTTTTGCATCTTCTCTGTAAGAACCACATACCCCAGTTCCTGCAAGCATTTCTCATATGACTTATTTTTGTGCTATTTTAGCACCCTGACCATTCTCCCTGGAATGTGGTCCCATTTGCCTATGTTCCTTTTAAGATATAGTCCAGAAGAGGAAGCTGTTCTCTAGATGTGGGCCAAGAAGTTCCCAGCCAAGTGTGGGGAGGCTGCTCCCAGATTTCCAACTAAAGTCGTTCATTCCTCATATTTTATTCTAAGCAGGGGCTGTAGCCCCTGGTGATGTAACTGGTTAGCACACTGCCATCAGCAAAGTTTCTGCTTCAGAGTATGCATACTGCTAAAACTATATCACTCAAAGACAACTTAGGATAAACCTACACACATGCATGTGTGCACGCACACACACACACACACACACACACACACAGAGAGAGAGAGAGAGAGAGAGAGAGAGAGACTGACTTGACCTAGCAAGAGAAGATATCCCAGAGGAACTGAGGAGTGCTGCTAGATAAGACAAAGGGGCTGTTCACTTTTTTTTTTACAAAGTGTGTGTGTGTGTGTGTGTGTGTGTGTGTGTGTGTGTGTGTGTGTGTGTGTGTGTGTGTGTGTGTGTGTGTGTGTGTGTTTGAGATAAGGTCTCATGTCTCCCAGGCTGCTTCAAATTCAAACTCACTCACTATGTCACACAGTGTGCTGGTTAGTTTTATGTCAACTTGACACAAGCTGAAATCATCTGAGAGGAGGGAACCTCAATTAAGAAAATGCCTCCATAAGATCTGACTGTAGGCAAGCCTGTAGGGCATTTTCTTAATTAGTGACTGTTAGGGAAGTGTCCAGCCCATTGTGAGTGGTGCCATCCCTGGGCTGGTGGTCCTGAGTTCTATAAGGAAGTTCCGAGCAAGCCACAAGGAGCAAGCCAGTAAGCAGTGCTCCTCCATGGCCTCTGCTTCCAAGTTCCTACCTTGTTTGAGTTCCTTTATTGACTTCCTTCAATGATGAACAGATATGGAAGTGTAAGCCAAATAAAATATTTCCCCCCTACATGTTAAGGTCATGGTGTTTCATCCTGGCTATAGAAACCTTAACTAAGACAGCACTCTAGTCAATGGGGAGGCTAAGGCACAGGATCACTTGAATTCAGGAGTTAGTCCTGCTGAGCTTTGTAGACTTGACAAAGAAGAGTCATCTGAAAAGAGAAGTCTCAGTAGAGGAATTGGCTCAGTCAGATTGGCCTGTGGCATGTCTGTGGGGGGACTGTCTGGATGGTGGAATAGAAAAGCCCCGTCTACTGTAGGCAGCACCATTCCCTTGACAGTTGGTCCTGAGCTGCATAAGAAAGCTAGCTAAGCATGAGTCTGTGAACAAGCCAGAAAGTAGAGCTCCTCCAGGGTTTCTGCTTCAAGTTCTTGCCCTGACTTCCCTCAGATGAACATGACCCCAGAAATGTAAACCAAATAAATTATTTTTTAAGTTGCTTTTGGTCATGGTATTTCTTAAAGCAATGGAAAGTAAATGAGAATGATTCAAAGCCAGCTTGGCCAACATAGAAAGACATGAAGGAAGGAAATGGGTATCTGAAGGGTTTAAGACCTATTCAAGATGGCATGCTGATGACTGACAGAACTGGAATGTGACCCCAGGGTTCTCATGAGATGCATTTCTTATGTCTCTCCTCTTATGCATACAATATGCTGTCAACTCTGAAAGTCAGTGGCCACTTTCCTTTCTATCCCAACCGTCCTCATAACATTTTCATAAACAGTTAACTCCCTCCTCTTTGTGTCTGTAATTTGCATGGCATTGTGTTATATCCATCCTCCCTTTGCTGCACGAGACAGGACAGTGCCAAATCCTTCACCACAGGCTCCCTGTGAGGCAGCCTTGTGTGGTCACTGCCCACCAGCCCAGGCTGTGACCGACTGAACAGGAAAGGACAGCTAATCCCAAGGGCTGCTCCACAGACTTGGGATGTAGATGTGCTGCGTGCACCTCTGTTAGTTGAGAATGCCAGGAAGGTAGTGTATGCCTGGAAGTGCTCTACTCAGGTCTCCCTCTCATCACCTGCTTCAAGGAACGTGGTGGGCTGACAGCCTTCAACTATGGCCTCTATCTCCACGGCAATTTTTGCATTTCCCATTCGCGCCAAGTTAGTGGGCATCTGGATGCACTACAACCTGATAACCCCTGCCCCGTGTGTGGCTCATCAAGCAGACAAACTTTGCTGGAGGCTCTCTGCTGGTGCTGCTGAAGAACTGAACTACCCTACTCCACGGTCCTTCCTTCCTTTCTTCTGCACTGGGTACACTCAGCACCAAGGCTGGACTCCCTATCTCTCCTGCCTCTTCTTCCTGTATTTTTCATAAGCCCTGCTCCAAGTTCATTTCCAGACCATCTCATCCCGTATAGGCATCCTAGAGGAGATAAAGTGAGCTAAGAAGCCATCTGCGGATACCTGACTCTCAGCTCGGTACTGGAACATAACAAGCGCCCAGTAAATGCTTGCTGAATGTTTGAAGTTGTGAATGCAAGCTTGTTGAATGGCTGAGGGTATGGTATCTCCCACATCACTGCTGTTTCTTCCTGCCTTCTTCTATACCAACTTCCAAATCAAGATTTCTGGTACTTGACTTTGTACTCTTGGCTCCCCAACACACTCACAGGTAAGGTGACAAAAGATTTGCCACGCCCACCTGTACTACGTGACAGTACGGTACTACTCCTGTATTGTGGCTACAGGACCATTCCCAAGTCAGGCAAGGTCCTGGAGATTTAAACACACAAAGACACACAGACGGAGACACGGGTCATCCTTGAAATAGGAATGCCCCAAGAATGCCCACTTTATTGTGTTCAGGGGCAGCTTATATAGGGATAGCCA
>LOEQ01000183.1:342573-354083 GCA_001685075.1 Bramus lutescens | reverse complement strand
GGGTATAAGCTAGCTGTGCGGGAGCTGGGCCGGACGAAAAACAGGCCCACTCCCCTTTCACTACAAATACTCCTTGAAATGTGTATTATCTGGGTCTCTACATATATAGATATAGGGGTTTATTAGAACCGTTTACAGGATGTGGTCCAGCTAGTCCAACAGTGACTGTCTACCTACAGAAAGGTCAAGAATCTGGTTGTTTGGTCCTGGATGCTAGATGTCTCCACAGTTCAAATCTGGCTCTGGAGTCCCAGAGGATTCCTGGAGAGCTGCTTGTCTTCAGTCTGTGTTGGAATCCTGAAAAAGTTAGTTCTGATGAACGTTAGAGTGAGGGCAAGCAGGCAAAAAGTGAAAGCCCCCTCTTCTATGTCCTTTCACGAGGGCTACCACCAGAAGGTGTGGCCAGGATTTAGGGTGGACCATTCTGCTTCAAATAATCCAATAATCCAATCAAGAAGATCCTCACATGAGGGCTGAGCAGCTTGGGTTTTAGTTGGTTCCAGATGCAGTCTGGACATGCAGTAGACAGTCATGATTAGCCATCCCAGAGTGTGTGTCTTGTAATCTATATTGCATCTGAGGTCTCTCCCAGGACAGTTTAAATGTCTTTGTTACGGTTCTTGTCTCTTCTGATTTAACAGAACTGAGAGCTGCGCGTAAAACCATTTAACTGAGGTTCAG
Organism: Bramus lutescens; assembly: GCA_001685075.1. Lineage (NCBI taxonomy): Eukaryota > Metazoa > Chordata > Mammalia > Rodentia > Cricetidae > Bramus > Bramus lutescens. Next base: position 353,402 of record LOEQ01000183.1, on the reverse strand, counting down.
TTGCTGAAGTGAGGGACACAAAAACCAGGCAGCTTGAATTTTGCATGTGTCCATGATTGCAGCACCAATGAACCTGACTGCCCAGATGGATTGCCACGCCTTACCAGCCTCTCATTATCTCACCAAGTCAGTTTCCCATCCTGGTCTTAACAATGTTTCTTGTAGCACACAATGGTTGGTTAAGTTCTATTTTCCTTGTTACAAACTATTCCAAAGTCTAAATATACCAGTGTTTCTAACTATTAATACTTATTAGAACTTTTTCCTAGTGTGGGGCCATTAGGAATGGTGAAGGGATATGGTTGTATGTGTCCACCTGGGGGACAGCACTCACTCTGTTGTGTGTGGGCCTTGGAGCATTGTTGAAGGTCATGGGGTAGACATTTACTCAATTTCAATAAATGCTGGCAAAATTTTTGTACCAATGCAGATGCTTGCCGAATGTGAGATTAAACATTCCAGCTCAGCTGTTTCAATAAAATAAAATCTAAGAAGAATATTTAATGCTCCAAGGAGGGCACCTGCTCTCAGGAGCCCTGGATATTTCAGGAATGTCAGGTTAATATGTTAACCACCATTATGTGAACACACAGCTTCTAACTACAGGCTTCCATTGTATTGACCATTTTGCTGGTCTATCTAGTTTTGACTATGGTTAAGTTCTCATAAACATAAAACAAGCGTGCTTCCTTAAAAATGATTCTGTAATTTATGATTATTATTTATTTTGAAAGGCTCCATCTGCTCACACACAGATCCATGAGATTTACTCTAACAACACAATGCATGTGCCTTGTCTGTCTTAGGTGGCAACAGGAACCCATTACTCATTTGTTCATTCTTAAGTACACAGTAGCCAGCAACCCTGTGTGAGGCAATGACGGAGGTGGGGGGCTAAAAATAATCACAGTCATAGCCTCTGCCCTCTGAGATTGTGGTTCCAAAGATGTGGATGGGAAGACCCCACCTGCCTAGGGGAAAGTGAAGGAATCTCATACATAGCTGCAAGTATCTTTACCAGGCAGTAGGGCACCAAGGTGGGTGGCACTTTGGCAAATGGAGTCGTCTTTAAAAGGCCCCCCAAGAACAGCAGGCTACACAAGGGCAGGTTGTTCTTCTAAAACTCCTCAAGGGCTCCTCTCACACAAGCCCCATAGGTACCTAGAGGTCAAACAAGGTGACAGGAGGTGACTGAGGAGATGGTGCCCTCAGTAAAGTGCAAGACAAGAGCCTGAGCTCCAGGGCCATGTGGATAGCTAGGCACAGTGATGAGCACATCTAATCCCAGCTCACGGCAGCTGACACAGGCAGGCAGGTCTCTGGAGCTTGCTGTCCAGCCAGCCCAACCACCACCCCTGCCACATGCATGTATACACACACACACACACAAATGCACACATACACACAAATACACATACATGCACACACACATACACACAAACACACACATACACACATATACACATGTACACATATACACACATACACACAAACACACACATGCACACATACACACACATGCACATAACACACATATACACATACACACATACACACACATACATACATACGCACACACAAACACACACATACATACGCACACACACACAGACACACAGACACACACACACACACACACACTGGGCTTATTGAAACATGCTCTTCCAGAGAGTTCCGGGGCGAAAGTGAACCAGAATTGTTTAAAGTCAAAGAATCTTTTGGGGAATAGGAATTCTTGTCCAGGACTTGTTCACAATCGTCCTGATTATAAAATCATAACACGTGGCTGTGTTAGTTACCTTCATCAGGGTTGTGACAGGGGGTGCCTGACCAAAGGGTGCACAGTCTGGAGTGATGCCACCTAAATTAGTTTCTTTTGTGACTGCTGTGACAAGCTACCTGGCAGAAGCCATTTAAGGCAGCCAAGGTTTATTTGTTTGTTTGTTATCTACTTATTTTTGGCTTACAGTTGGAGGGGATACAGTCCATTGTGGCAGGGAATGTGTGCTGGCTGAAGTGTGAGCCAGCTGCTCACATTGCATCTGCAATTAGCAAGTGGAGAGTGATGAAGGCCACTGGTGGTTCCTTTCCCCTTTTTGATATAGCCCATGACTACAGTCCATTGAGTGATGCCACCCACATTTAGGGTGGGTTTTTCCATGCCACTTAACCTAGCTGGCAAACTGCCTCACAGACATGCCAAAAAATCTGTCCTATCAAGACAACAATCATTATTAATCCATTACAATGGTCTAGAATGATGTTGGCTAGGAAGAATAAAAAGAAATTCCAAGAGGAGCCCATTGAGCTCAATGTTAAGTCTATAAGTGTCAACGGATCCTCAGCAAGGAAGAATTCCCTTAGGGGTAGTCACTGAACATGTGGATGTGACCACAGAGTCCACAGAGTATCCTTAGTTGAGTAGAAGTGGGACATGACCGTTTAAAAACCAGGTCCTAGTTATAACTGGATGAACGGTCATACCCAGGTTGTAAATGATGTTGTTGGTTATTATAGCAGAGTTTTCATCTTTCTTTCCCTTCAGATTATTTGTTTTCACTATGTTTAATTATGTATCTCTGTGTATAGATATATGTACATAAAAGTAGTGTCCCACAGAGGCCAGAGCTATGTGTCCCTAGCTGTAGGTTGTGAGCCAATGACATGGGTGCTGGGAACTCTGGTCCTCTCTGCTGGAGCAGCATATGCTCTTAACCCCGAGTTGTCTCTCCAGCTCCCCCTTCACTGTGTTTGTGTATTCTATGGCATTCTGACAGGGGAAATGCACTGCCTTATATATTCAGCCTCAATGGTCACCTGGGCTTGCTTCTGTTCTTAGGAGTAAGTCTTAGCACTCAATGGGAATGAAACAAGATAATCTAAACAGCAAATGTCCTAGTCATTGTTTTTTTTTTTTTGCTATGAAGAGACACCAAGCCCAAGGCAACTCTTACAGAAGAAATTAATTTTTTATTTATTTTTAATAAACTATAAATTTATTTTATAATAATGGGAAAAATAAATATAAATGAAAATAAATAATAAAAGAAAAATTCTCATAAAAGAATTATAACTGGGGGCTTGCTTACAGTTTCAGAAGTTAGTTTACTATTTTCATGGTGGGGAGCAGGGTGGCACTCAGGCAGACATGGTCCTGGAGAAGTAATTGAGAAGTCTACATCCTAATCCATAGACAGACAGACAGACAGATACACACACACACACACACACACACACACACACACACACAGAATGAGAGAGAGACAGAGACAGAGAGAGACAAAGACAGAGACAGACAGACAGACTGGGCCTGGTATGGATGGGCTTTTGAAACTTTAAAGCTCATGCCCTGTGACATACTTCCTCCAAAAAGGCCACACCTATTCCAATATGGCCATGCCTCCTAATCCTTCTAATTCTTTTAAAGAATTCCACTCCCTCGTAGCTAAGCATTAAAATATATGAGCCTATGAGGGTCATTCTTATTAGGTATAGAATTTTAGAATGAAGAGCATTTCCATCCAGAACTTTGAATACAGAGCTCCAATTTTTCTTTGGCTTCCACTGATGCTATTGGGAAGACAAGTAGTATCTTAATTTCTGATCTTTTGTACATGACTCTTTTTGCTCTCTTCATTCTTATAGATTCTTTATCCTCCCCACACTGCCTTGTGAAACTTTCCAGTGAGGAGTCTTAATGTGGATCTATTTTCATTTGTTATATTAAATGTTTGATGTATTCTTTAGAGTCAAAATGTCTGCCTTTCATCTCTGGGAAATATTTTGAAATAATTTCATCAATGAGCATCTATTTTCTACAAACTTGAATCATGTACACATTTGGTGTCATAGACTGTTATGATTTTATTTTGTCTTTAATTTTCTATTTCACTGTCAATTAAATTCCATTTATTGATTTATTGTGTACACACTTATGTGTGACAGCACTAGCCATAGAATGGATGTGGAGATCGGAGGACAGTTTGCAGGACGCAGTTCTCCTCTCTACCAAGGAGGTCCTGGGACCAAACTCGAGTTGCCAGGTTTGACAGGAAGGACTGTTACCCACTGAGTCAAAGAGAGGTCTTTTTCTTGCTCTGCTCTCTGAGAGACTTACTACTGGATCCTTTGGCTTCTGTTGCTTTGTGTTTGGTTTCCAAGAATTCCTCTTGTGTTTTGCATGTTACCTTTTCACTTCATCCTCTTTTCTTTCCTTAGATTGAGTATGTTGTTACCTCATGGAAATGTAATATATACGATGTATTAAAGTTTGTGTGTATAACATTAATTCTGAATTCCCTAGCCCTGAGTTTTCTATCCCCCAACACACAATGCTTTTATTTTGTTTATATCAATGTTTATCACTCACATGATCAGTTCTTGAAAAGTCTGATTATAATCAAGACTATAGGACTATGGTTTGATTGGAAGATTTTACATCAATTGAAAACTCAGGGCAAGTTAGATAGAGCTTTGAACTTTGTGTTACCATGTAGGCTTGCTGGAGAGCTTCCCATGTTCTTGTTTTGTCTTTATTCTTAGTTTGCCTCAACACTCTTGTGTCCAAAAACACACAGAGAACAAAGACACATACAACACAGCTCACCCCAAGTTCACATCCTTGCCAGGCTCTTCAGATCTACGCAGTGCCCCTTATTCTCACAACAGTTTGGGTACAACCTTTGAATGACATTTTTTGCTACGTCTAGGGTGGTGAGTGAGTGACAGAGAACAGAGGAGAGTGGAAGGCGGCCTGTTGAGATGTGTCCTGTGCATCCTCTCTATGTGGCTGTCTTGTACCCCACATGGAATGGGGTTTGGCACACATGGGGAAGCTTTGTAGACTAGTGACACAGCTTCTCTGGTTGCTTTCCATTTGGGGGATGATGGTGCCCAGGGGCCAACTGCCAGGGAAGAGAAGGTAACATCCTACCAATCTCGTCTTGGCTTCTTAAGCCCCATTCTCTTCCTACCATGGGCTGTGAGTCACACTGGGTTCTCTCCCACCTATCCTCTTCACCTCATCTTCCCTTAAGCCACCTGGGGAAGATGATGAGATGATCAAAGGTATTTTGTCCCCAACCCCAATGGATCCTGGCTTGTCTGATTCTTGGTAGCGGGAGGGGGTGCCTGTCTAAGAGTTTCCATTGCTGGAATAAAACCCTCTGACCAAAAGCAGCCTGGGGAGGAAGAAAGGGTTTATTTGGCTCTTATATCCTGAGTCACAGTCCCTGATGGAAGCCAAGGCATGAACACAAGGCAGAAACCTGCAGGCAGAAGCCATGGAAGAAGGGGACTTTACTGGCTTGCTCCCGTGGTTTGCTCAGTTTATTCTCTTACAAGATCATTAGCCCAGGGGTGGCACTGCCCGCAGTGATCTGGGCCCTCCTACATCACTTATTAATCAGGAAAATGGCCCACAGGCTTGTGCACATGCAGATCTTATGGAAGCATTTTCTCAGGTGTGTTCTCTCTTCCCAAATAACTCTAACGTGTGCCAAGGTGACACAGTCCTAACTAGGATGGCATCTTTTCTCCACAGCAGCCAGCGCCCAGCTATCTGTAAGTCTCTCTAAACACAGGTAAGCAGCTTCCCCAGAGGCTGGTTGCTCGCCAGACTGAAGTATTCTCCCCAACACTGATGGAGCCTTTGGCAGGGAGCCAGCACTTCAGGTCATTGATTTCAATGGTTCAGCATCTTGGTCTCAGTTTTTCTTATGCATCTGCCTCTTTCAATTTAATTCTAATAACTTTATTGGCACAAAGATTGGAGTGAGCGTTGCCAAAGTCAATAACCAAGTTCCTGCCACCAAGGATGATTTTGGTCTTGGTGTTTCTGCATGGAGAACTCTTTGGGCTCTTACTGTGTTCTGTTTTCAGCCTGTTCTCGGATAGGATAGTTGTAAGTTGGATTCTCTCCCTGTTATGCAGCTCACCACTTTCTGTTCCTTCTTTATTTTTGTTTCCTTCCACTGCCTTTTTAACGCTATTGTTTTAAGGCTAAAAATTGGGTGAGATGTTTATTTAATTTTATTTTTTTACGTTGAGGGTGTGCTGCCATGGAACCCATGTAGAAGTCAGGGGATGCCTTGTGGAAGTCATTTCTTTCCTCTGTGAGGGTCCCAAGGACCAAACTTAGGTCATCAGGCTTGGCAGCAAACACCTTTACCCACAGAGCCATCTCGCTGGTCCAAGTAAACAATATTTACCAAACATTTATTATAACCCAGGAATTGGGATCTTTAAAACTACACTTTTTACTTTATTTTTTTTAAATCTAGACTATGACAAGAAAACTAGTGTATCCTCCCATGATTCCTATAAGCTGCGGTGGGAAGTAAACCTGCAGATTAAATGTATGGTTCCATGGCTGTGTTCTTGCCTTTCTGTCGCCTTGGGCAAACTTTCTTGTGCTTCGGTGTCCTTACCTATAAAGAGGGAATGAGAACAGAGGCACCTACCCTCTCAGGTTGCTGGGGGATCATTCAGGGCTAAACATAAACAGAAAACTTAACATGAAGCACTTGGGGAAATGTGCTATGCAGGTGTTCGCTGGGTACTATCACTACTAGTGTCCTGAGCTCCATAGGTCCCTGGCCAAAGTCCGTCTGGTTCCGGCAACTGCAGGCAAAGATGTTTCCTGCCTGGATGCCATTCTCCCATCTGGGTCAAGGGCATGGAGTTTGAGCCTAAAATCTCCTGCAAACTTTGACAACCTTCAATGCTGGGAATGCTATTGTTTCTAATCCCCGAACTTCCTGAAATGTGGTCAGCTTCTCGCAGAGGACAGCTCCTCTGGTTTGGGTGGTGTCAGGAAGGTGCTGGCGTGAGAAGCCTGTAAGTTTGGAGCCAGACAGACTTGGTTCAAGGCTGGGTTCTCCAGCGTTTCCAAGTTGTGTGATCTCAGGCCAGCCAGTTATCCTGTCCCAGACTCAAGGCACTCAAGTAAATAGTAATGGCACCATGACCACACTGTCACAAGGTGAAATGAAATCATTTATAGACACCAGTTGGTGTCTGCACAGAAGACACCTGATCCACAGACAATCCTTACTTCCAAGCTGATTTTCAGGGCTCTTTTTATCCATGACCTCGTTTTACCTTCATCCATACCTCACAGCCCATCCAAAGCTAAAAGGAGAGATATCAGAAGTCAGCTGATTGGGCTGTCACTTATGGGGCAGCTCTGGGGAAGGCTTTGTCCCTTATAAACCATATTCATCTTCTCCAAACGGAACAGACTCCAAAATGTCATAATTAAAAAGGGGGGAAAATAGTAGAGACCGGGGAGAGAGTTTGGTGGGAAAGCGCTTGCTGCTCAGTCTGATGACCTTAGTTTGGGTACACAGAACCCATACAGTAGTGAAAGTACTTGCAATCCCAGCACACCCTACCAAGAGATGAGAGGCAGAGACAGGATCAATTACCTGAGGCTCACAGGCCAGCTAGCTTAACATAAGCAAGGATGAAGAGACCCTGTCTCAAACAAGGTGGAAAAACATCCAACAGTGGAAGGCTGTCCTCTAGCTTCCATATGCTCATCACAGTGCGTGTGTGCATGCATATGTGCGCGTGTGCGCACGCGCGCACACACACGGCAGGGATTGGTACAAAAGAAGAAATAGGGTAGGGCTCAAGATCCTGTGCAAGTTGCCCTGATGCTCATGAACTGGGCACATGAAATCCAAATGCCCACCCAAGGAGCAAATGTGAAGGAAAGGAAACTCTCTGAAGCCCATAAAAAAAAAAATCCAAAGCAACAGATCTAAAACTCATGTGCACAGAAAACAACAGGCGAGGCAATAGCTGATAGATTGGAGGCCAGAGAATCATGCAGGCTGTTGAAGACTGTTACATCTCTCTGATCTAGGGCTGAAGCATAGGTCAGGACAGTGACTCTTGTCAACCAGTTGGTGATCATTTTTTCAACGAACTGCTGAAAAGACTCAGCCCACGTGTTTGAGAATGGCATTTGTTTATGCGCAGTGGAGTTTTCTATCACTCGAGTCCCCAGAACTCTCAAACACATTCTCACTGTGTGCATTGTCTTGAATTCAAACAAGTAAACTCAATTAAGAAGCAAGGGCCATCCTGCTGTTTGGATTTATTGGCAATTCCATTTCTCAGCCAACATTTGCAGTACTGTGTAATTTATAACAATCTTAGGTGTCATCTTCTTGGTTCTTGAAATAACCTAGTAGCTCTGTTTTACAGAGATAAAATGCAGGCCTTCAAAGAGATTCAAATCAGGTCACATGGATAATTCCAGACTGGGTCAAATTGTCATTTAAAACCAACCATCACAGCTGGCCACCAAAACCCATTCTTTCCATCAAACATTCCTCAGTGAGGCCACAGACTTTCCTGTCCTGACCCTATTTCTAACCCTAGTACGTTGATATTTGACCAATCATGGTAATTTGATTCTCTTTGCTGGGACTTGATTTACAAAGAAACACGAAACTCAATTCTGCATAATGGAATTGAATAGCTCTTCTGTGGATGCTTCTGGAAAAGACTTTTAAGGATTTTAAAAGAACTCCAAGGAGTATGGAATTCTCTTTTCTGACTTCTGAACTTCTTTGCTCAGGGAAATAATCACCAGAGGTCTGGCAGCCATTTTGTGGTTGTGAGGGAAAATGGCTGACAGAATGAAACTGGCTAGAAAGATGGATCATTGGTTCTTAAAATTGTGAATTATTTAACTCTTGAATTTCCCTCTTTCTTAAATAATGTTATGTATAATGTATCATTGAGGTTGTTTTTTGTTGCTGTTGTTTGTTTGGTTTTTGCGACAGGGTCTAACTGTGTACCTCTGACTGACCTGGAACTCTTTACATAGACCAGACTGGCCTTGAATTCACGGTGATTCACATGGCTCTGCCTCCCAAGGGCTACGATTGAAGGTGTATGCTGCCAGGCCAAGCATTTCATAGTTTATTAATGCTTGCACCATTTTGAACAAAGTTGAGAGTTATTTGTTGGCAAAATATATATTAATTAGCTCCATGTCGTAGGACTACCTTCCATGGATCATTTTGAAGAAAAATTGGTTTTACTGATTTTTTTTAAAGTTTATTTATTTATACAAGTGTTCTGCCCACATGTATATGTGTGCACCAAGGGGGCCATCGTTAACCACAGAAGTCTGAAGAAGGTACCATATGGGAGCTTCAGACGGTTCTAAACCACTATGTGGGAACTTGGGAATGAACCCTGGTCCTCTGGAAGAGCAGCCAATGCTCTTAACTGCTGAGCCATTTCTCCAGACCCAGTTCTATTGCTCTTGAGATGAGATTGTCTGGCACAGAACCACTTCAACTGGATGAATGATGAAGCTAGGTAGCCAGCTGGTCCCACAGCTTAGCCCATCAACCCCAAACTGCAGTATTAGAAGGGACTTGTGGGATATTTACTCCAATGATTTTTCGGCTTGAGTCAATAGACTTCTGTAGTTTTACAGGGCTACTTCACAAACCTATGAATATTTTCTTTAGATTCAGTCTGCCTTATAATCCAAAATGCTTCAAAAATAATTTGGCTGGGCATTATGAAGTAACCCTGCAATCCTGACATGTGTGTGTGTGTGGAGGGGGTCAAGACAAGAAGTTTGTGAATTCAAGGCCAACCTGAGATATATCAAAAGACCCTGTCTCAAAATAACAACCAATATAATACCACAGTTAAATGTTTTATTTGACCAATGTTTGCGTGCTAAAACCAAAGACCGTAGTAAGCCAAACTTCTGGCTTTCCTTACTTATGTGTATTTAACTCTTATCCCAACTGTTTTGTAAATGTTGATTCAGAATGTTGCTCTTCTCTATTGGTCTTTTACCTATTTTATTTATTTATTTATGTATTTATTATTAGTGTTTTGAGATGGAACCTTACTATGTAGCTTGGCTTGCCTGGAATTCACTATGTTGGCCACACTCAAACTCACAGAGATCCGCATTGAAAGCATGTGCCACCATAAACAGTTTATTATTATTATTTTTTAATGAAGACCTCCCATGCTTATTTATATAAGATTATACACATGAATTAAATATAGACTTCAGAGGCCCAATGAAATAAAAAGCCAAATAAAATTAGCTTTTGTTAAACATTTTGTGTGGTGAAAATACAATAACAAGTTTTTAAAATTAACAAGAGGACCAGTCATGTAAACTGTGGCCCTGGGAATGGCTTTATAGGTTCTCAGATCTGGGTATTTCACTCTTCCCCTTGGAGGTTAGGCAAGTTTACCCTGTCAGATCAACATATCTGGGCTAATTCTATGTTACTGATCAGCAAAGAATTAAATATAAAATCTGGATTCAGTGATTCAAGGAAATTAATTGTACTTTTTTTTTTAATTTTGAGTAAGCATCTGACAGAGACCAGCCGTGGGGGATGAGGGACATCACTCATGTCATGACGGCTTACAGTAGTTATCCCATGGCCAATAGCACCCTGGTTCTGTTCCCTTGTCTGTACTGACAGATTTCACCCACTTGACAACCTTGCACAGTGGGTAACACTCATGAGCCCATTTCGTGGATGAGAACCCCAGGACAGGGTGCTCAACTGGTGTGCCAGCATCCTAGGATTTGTGTTCACAGAGTTGGCCTCCAAGGTCCAGACTCTGATTAAGCTGTGTTTTCCTCTGAACAGTGAACATTTACTATGTTGAAGAGCCTCTTTGATGACTCGGTACCTTCAAGCTAGACACACTAGGCACAGATAAAAAATAAGAACGAAATTTTGCTTGTTTAAGTTTTTTCTTTTTTCTTTTTCTTTTTTTATTAAAAATTTCCACCTCCTCCCATTTCCCTCCCCCTCACC
>LOEQ01000183.1:303743-319999 GCA_001685075.1 Bramus lutescens | reverse complement strand
AAGGAACAAGCTGGGGACATCTCCTTGGACACCTGGGAACCCCTCTAGAGTCAAGTCTCTTGCCAACCCTAAAATGGCTCCTTTAATTAAGATATTTACTTCCCTGCTCCATCCACCCTTCCTCCATCCCAACCATCCCATTCCCCCAACCTCTCTTCTCAGACGTGAAGTTCTGAGCTCTTAATACGGAAAGAAGCCCAGTGGGAAATTCTTACTGGTGTGTGTGCAGATGCACATGTGTGTGTATCTTGGTGTGGTGGTCAGTTGACAACCTTAGGTATCATTTCTCAGCTACCATCCTCCTTGTTTTTGGAGACAAGGTCTCTAATTTGCCCAGGGCTCATCAAGTAGGTTGGCTGATGAGCCTGAGGGATCTCCCTGTCTTTGTCTCCTTGAGCTGGGATTATAAGTGTGTACCACTGAATTTGGCTTTAAATCTTTTTTTCTGAGCTCTGGACATTGAACTGGGGTCCTTATGCTTTTACCACAAGCACTGAGCCATCACCCCAACTCAGTGGTTCTCCTACAATACAAGAACATCTCCCCCGATGGATCTAGTTTGCCAACATTTTTTTCACACCTTCTCCAAGATGGTTGCTTGGGTTCACACCAGAAAACTCATCCCACCTGGCATAGTTCTTCCTCTCCTGTCTGCCCACAAGACAACATACCTCATTAAAGTGGTGCAGCCAGCTAGGGAAGCATCATCCCAATGGCCGTGTCCGGTAATAGCACAGCCACCTGTACTTCAACAAGGAAATGAATTATTCTATCAGGACAAATCACTCTTCCATTGACATTGATGTGACTTTCTTCTTTCATAAAAGCCAAAACCTTTTCTCGTCCCCCAGACAATGTTCTTTGTTAAAAATAGAAAAACACAGCATCCTGTGAAAATGGCAAACATTTTCCATTAGGAACTGACTTGCTTGGAGCCCAGCCAGCCAAGCATTGAATATAGTCCTGAGATGCTGGGGACCTGGTGGGCATCTTCAAATGAGAGCTTTCTCCTCTGAGAAGATTGAACTTCAAGTGGCGGGACGATCTTCAGATTGAGATGGTGAGATTGACAAAGGGACCCAAGCAGAAGCATCTGCTGCAACCTACTGGAATGATACTGGGCTAAGTGACCAAGAGGCTAAGAAGGAGTCTCTGTGCTGAAAGGGTGAAAGAGCCACTCCTTTGGGAACAGTGGTCCTTGGCAGAGCTCCTTCGTCTTCCTCCTCTCCCTTTATCCTTTTACAAGGCCATTTTCCCTCCATGACCCTTTTGTAAATAACAGAGCCCCTCTTTTCCCCAACATTGTTAAGTTCTAAGGAGAAGCCAGACCTGAGGCTGAAACATTAAGTGTGAAATAATCTCTCATCAGATTTCAGGACCCAGAGTATATAGTGATCCTTACAATGCAGTTCCTTGGATCTTTGCCTAATACATCAAGGAAGGCAAAGTATGAAACTGCTATAACATTTAACTTACAGGAAAAAAAATTAAGAAGGTCAAGGTAACTTGTGATGTCTTGGTCATGGGAGTTGGGGAGGAGAGCGTGTCCTGGACCATAAAGATACTGCTCAGCACATGGCCTTTCTGTCCACTGCCTCACTATACCTACTTTGTCTAGCTTTCCTCCTGTCTACTGAAGCCTTTGACCCCCTTACTCCTCCAAGATGGAGCTTAGAGGATAATACTTGCACCCCATCTTCCAAGGTAATGATTCTTGAATAGGCTTGCCTCCTTCCTCCAGACTCTCCTCTCCTGGATATTAAAGATTTGGGGCACTGAACGGTTCACAGCTAAGCCCAGAACCAGAAGGGTTGGGAAAACTCTCATTATCTTACCATAGTTGATCACAATGCTGACACTCATATAGGAAGTTGAATTAGTTTAAAGCAAGTCATGGATTCCAAATGGGACCAGTAAAACTCTCCATACTGACAAGTGGAAGAAAAGTCGCCACAGTACGGCACTACGAGGTAGGTGGGGGCATTTGGGAGCAGAGCAATGTGATGAAGATAATCGAAATCCAAATTCAAAACAGCAGCTCCACCCTACTGGGCCAGGAGAAGAGTCTGCCCCATCGGTGTTGGAATTTGACTGGCTTGATCTAGGGCAGGCATCATGCAGATAGCTATAAGTGCTGTGTGTTGGTGCATCAGCCCTGCTATGCCCAGCAAACAGCATTTCTTTTCCCCATCTGCCAGCTCTTACAGCCTTTCCACCACATCTTCCACAATGTTCCCCGAGCCTCGGATGGAGGCAGGAGTGCTGTAGATGATTCACCCACGGTTGAGCTCTTGCAGTCAGTTACTTAGCCTCCTCAGTTGACCAGTTCTGAATCTCTACATTAACTCCTACCCACTTCCAAATGAAGCTTCCCTGACAAAAGCCGAGAACAACACAAATCCATGGGGATAAACCATTTGTTTAGAAGGCCGCTTGGCACCACAAGCAACAGTAGTAGGTTCCCTTTGGGATCTAGGATCTCCCAAGTCATTGGTTTTTAACCAGGTTTGTAGTACCAGCAATGCCTCCTGTGGGATAGGCCTCATAACTAATTAGGAAGGTATCACACCATAGCGATCATGCCACTATGGCGGCAGTAGGCACATCTTGCCGTAGCCTAGGATTATTTGTGTGTAACAAGCTCCATTTGATACCACTAGTGCTGATCCAATGTGATACCCAGTTTTAATTATCATCTTCATTGGATTAATAAACACCTAGCACATTAATAAGGAACATCTTTGGGCACACCTTGATGGCTGTTCCAGGGAGGATGAACTGAAGGAGTAAGATCTAACTTGAATGTGAAAAGCACCACCCCATGAGTGGGAGGGGAGCTGTGCTAGGCTGAATGAAAATCAGGAAAAGAGGATCATCATCTGAGCACCAGAATCCCTATCTTTTGGTTAACTGGTCCACTCAGATGCAGGAAGGTTCCTGCCATCATGCCTTCCCCACAATGACAGATTCTATTGGAGCCAACACAAACCTTTTCTCTTATAAGTTACTTGATATCACGGAGGGAAATGAGGACAGACCTCTCTGTGTTCCACTGCACTGGCTAGTTTCGGTCATCTTGACACAAGCTAGAGTCATCAGAGGGGAGGGAGCTTCAGATGAGAAAATGCCTCAAGATGAAGCTTTAAGGCGTTTTCTTAATTAGTGGTCGATGTGGACAGCCCAGTCCATGATGAATGGTGCCAGCCCTGAGCTGCTGATCCTGGCTTCTAAGAAAGCAGGTTGAGCAAGCCATGGGAAGCAAGCCAGTAAGCAGCACCCCTTGGTGGCCTCTGCATCAGCTCCTGCCTCCAGGTTCCTGCCATGTTTGAATTTCTGTCCTGATTTCCTTCATTGATGGACTATGATCTGGAAGTGTAAACAAAATAAACCCTTTCCTCCTCAGCTTGCTTTTGGTTACAGTGTTTCATTGCAGCAACAGAAACCTTAGCTAAGACATCCACTCCCTGTGACCCAGTTACCCCAGAGCCCTGGGGTCCTGATCATCTTTCTAACTCACTGGGAGTTTGCTGATCTAACTGACTGGTATCAGCTTTCTTATCTACTCCATCTGCCTCTTGACACTGACTGCACGTTAATGTCGTCATGGATACCGGCCTTGAAAGCATCCTGACTGAGGCATCACAGTGACTATGGAGTCTCTGAGTGGAATTCAATTGCTGATTTGATTTTTGTAACTAATTTCATCGTTTTAGAAAAGATGTTTTCAAACTGTAATACACATCAGAATTTGTACCTCGAGGCCTTATCAAACTCAGCTTAGAATTTCTGGAACCCCCAAATTAATATTTCTAACAAGTTCTCAACAATGCCCTTGCCACATAGACCCTAACAACACTTCATAACCAGCTTATCACATGAACCCAGCAATGAACAAACCCGTGGTGTAAGAGGAGACCATACAAACCAGGTAGCCACACTGTGATTCCAAAGAAAGCTCTTTAATGGAGACCTGCAACATAGGTTTTGTGTACCCTGATCTTCAGTCTTGGATCCCTAACCTTCCATGTATGAACTCTGACCTCCTTGCCAGAGAGACTGTGTGGGGAGGCCCAGGGGCTACATGGAGAAAGAGGAGTTTGTGGAGTCCAGTCTCATAGCCTTTCTGGCCAAGGTGCCAGTCATGTGACTAAAATTGTTTGGGATCCTCTAGAGCAGCCTGAACACTGAATACCATCAGAAGACTCCAGACAAAGCCACCCTTGAGCAGAATTACCCAGCTGAGCCCCACCTTGACTCCCAACAAAATCACATTGCATGACACAGGGGTTGCTATTTGAGATACTGAATTTGGGGTACTTTGTTCTGCTGCAATAGGCAATCAGGATTATGTTGCCAACAGCATTAGCCTTATGTGTGACATTCATGCACTTTATCATACAAATATTTGACCAATGTCGGAGGAACAGATTCAAAACACAAGATAACACTATGGGCTTGTGAAGGTATGTGACATTTTGTGCTATTCCCACTGACTTTGATTCCTGCAGCCAATTAAATGTCCCATAGATACACCTCTGCAGCAAAATACGCCACCAGTGGAAACAAGGCCTCCTTGTGAATTGTGCAGAGGCTTGCTTCAGCATCAAGCTCAAGGTTGGGGCTTGTCAAGAGGATGCAGGAAGAGCTGGCCAATTGTGATGAAGGCTGGGGAAGGTGGAGCCCTTCCACAAGGAGGGCTCTGTCTGCTCCTGAGCACAGCATGGCTGGTTCTCAAGGTGGAGTTTTAGGTTTGAAAGCAATTTTCATTTTGAAGAAAGGGATTTCATTTCCTCCTCTCTCCAACTCATTTAAACCTCCCCCAGCCCAAGGGAAATTTTTAGAACTGTATAATAAGGGCACTTTCAAAATCACAGCCTCTTTTTCTGAGTGTGTTTCTTATGTAAATGCTATATCAGAGAAGCTTCCCTCTGTTTTACACTTCAATCCCGCTTTGAAAACCTGCAAAACAGAGACAGAAAAAGACACCTTGAAAATACATCGAGTTTCAACGGTTTTCCATTTTTACCTAAGACTCCTACCAAAAAAAAAAAGCCTTTATTCTTCAAGTTTAGATTAATTTTAAATCATCTTGTGCTGAACTGGAAGCACAAAGGAAAATGATGGCTCCTATGGATTTATTCCATCCAACTACATGGACGGTGGGGCCCTTTGTACCAATCTGCGAATCCCTGAAAAACTGAAGCGGTATGGGATGGCCTACAGGAGGGCTCAGTCAAGGGACATTGCAAGCGGCTCTATAAGAAGCCAGGGTGTCTCCCTCCCCTGGGACACAGGCCTGTGGACGACGAGGAGCTGCCTGGATTCACAGTTGGTCTCCACCTTTTCACCCCCTTCTGCTCTCTTCCCACTTGTTAGTGCAGCGGTGTGTGTACAAGTCTGTTTGCCTGGCCTTGGGAACCCAGCAGGCAGGGAGGGAAGGGTTAATCTCCATTCCTACCCAGAAGCACAGGCAGAACAGTATTTAGATAGAGAATAAATGGATGCGCTTAACCGAGGAGCTGCTGGAATGAATGGGCTTGAATCCTAACTCAGGCACTTATTGGCTGCATAAAGACAAATCTGAGAGGGGAGAGAATACTTCAAACTCTCATAAGGCTTAATATGCACGGCCTCCAGACCCTTCTCACTGAATGCATTATATTAAAGCGGGGAGGCAGAGGGAGAACGGAGGCCAGTGGAAGGGTTAGGCTAAGAGAGGTTAGGAGAAAATTGAGACTCTCCGAAGAAAGAAATCTATGTGGGGCTTGGTTGCCCCTGTGGAGATGGCTCTACCAGCAAAGCGCTGTGCAAGCGGGAGAACAGAGTTCAGATTCCCTGAACTCACATAGAAAGCAGATAACAGAGACACACCTTGTAATTCAGGGCTGGGGTAGAGTGGACACAGGAGTTGGGAGGGGCCCATGGTTTACTGGTCAATTGTCCAGTCAAATCAGTGAGTTCCAGGTTCAAGGATAGACCCTGTCTCCAAAAATAAGATGCTTCTGCCTTCCACATGCACCTGGACAGGAAGACACACATGAACACACACACACACACACACACACACACACACACACAAAAGAATCTCCAAGGACTATAAGTCAAGAGGGGCTGCGTGAAACAGAAGATAACAATGCAAAGCTAGCTTGAGGCAGGATCACAGTGTGACTCTACACTCAGTGGCACACTGAGCCAGGTTTACCTGTGCCCCTTCTAGGCTGTGGTTTCAGTTTCCTTTCCCTCACTGCCATATCTCAAGCAGTGTTCTTTGCCTGGGGCCAGCTGTGGCCACAGGGACAGCCATCTGAATTAATTATGAGATACTGTTTTTTTTTTCTTTCCATCCTCAGATTCCTAACCAGAAACAGAGGCAAAAGTACAGTTATAATTCACAGCCGCCACAGGAAGGAAACCGTGAAATCAATCCGGTCAAGGGAAGGCCGAGAGAGAATGAGAAGCTGGAGGAAGCTGGCTGCCCCTCAGGCTGGCAGGGGGCGCCGCTGAGCCAGACCGCCATCCCTGATCCTCCGCAGGTGTCAGCCTGCTTTCCACACTGCAACGCCCTCTGGCTGGAAGACGCTCAGGCTGTCCCACCCAACCAGCCGTGCCCCCACTGCTTGGGTGCCCGATTCAGAGAAGCCCTAGTGAGAGAACAGCGTACACCCGCCCACACACACAGGGCGGAGAAAACTGAGTGCCACACTCTCTTTATACCTCCCCCCACCCTTCACCCTTCCCCTTTCCAGGTTGTTCCTCTTCCCTTCCTCTCCTCCCACTGCCCCTCCTACTTTATGAAAGGCCCCAGCCCAGCTGGAGCTACAGACAGGTTCAGCGGCCCTTTGACCATTTCTCATCTGGCAGGGAGAAGCAGAGAGAAGGAGCAGGAAGGACCTTTGGACATTTGTGTCCCCAGCCTCCCAGCCTCCCGAGTGCTCCTGGGAGCCCTGAGCACAGCCCTGCCACACACACACCCCACGCCTGCAGGCATCCTTTGACAAGCTCTGTGCCCACCACACTCACTGAAAGAGTGAAGGGAGCCAGCATTGGCCACCTGTCCCTCCCTGCTGGGCTCTGACCAGACAGAGCAGCAGGGTTTAGTTGTGTCTTGGGTGTGGTGGGCTGCATGGGCCCCCCCCTAGGGTGTGGCTTAGATGACCTTGCAGCAGATCCTTCAAGCCAGGCTAGCACCCAGACTGGTCTTCTCCCAGGGGTCTACCTCCACGCTCTGAAGCCTTTGACATTTCCTCCTCTGAGCCTCCCTATAGGTCACACCGCTCCAGGAGAGAAAAGAATTGCGGTCAGAATTGTTGTTGGTAATGTTTACTTAAAATCTTATTGAAGCCTAATTTTAGAGCCTATGTCTGCTGGCCTTATCAGGAGATGCGGTCTAGAGAGGGTCACTGTGTTCCTCTGACCCACCTTTAAGGACAGATTTCAGAGGAGGCAGGCAGAGGCAGGTGAGGCACACTGTCCTGGGAAGGTGGGTCTGTGCCCTGCTTGTGTCCTCACCTGCCTTGACAGAGAAGCAGACCCAGGAGGAATTCCCTATAACGATGGGGTTGCTACTTTTGGGGGCTAACAGGGTCAGGTCCTTCCCTTCTTCCCATCTCAGGCCCGGCAGAAGATAAGTGTTCTTTCTTCCCTTCAGCAGACTCGGAGAAGTCAGCATGGCTGGCAGAGACCACCTCTTAACAGTAGACATTAAACGCCTCCCGCCGGGCAGATGCTGGTCCAACCGCTTGGCATAGAGTGCCCCCTTTAATTGTCACTCTTCCGTTTTGCAGACAGACAAAAGGAGTCGCAGAAGGCTTTGGCAAAAGAGCCACACTTCTGGTTGCTTCCCTCACCAAGCAACATCTCCCTCATTTGGAGGCACCCTGCCCAGCCCTCTGTGAAAAGAAGGCTGAGGCTGACCCCGCCCCAGTCAGCAAAGACCTGGGCCAGGGATGCTGAGACTGGGAGGAGGAAGAGAAGCTACAGAAGGAATGACATGGCTCCTTAGGGTGGGGGCCAACATCTACTCACCTGACAAGGCTTCCAAGAGTCTTCACAGTGTCAGGAGCCCAGAGCCTCCAGCTCTCTCAACTGGACAGGGCAGGATGGATTGGAATCGTTAAGCTTTGGTGAAGCCTCTGGTGGCATCTAGTGAAGCCCCCCTCCCTGCCCTGGGAACCACCCAGATGCTGGATGATAGGGAACTAAGGGAGAAGGACCCTCTCCTAGACTGCTCCGGCCTGGGTTGCAGGGAGACTTGGGTCAGAAGGGGATGGTGAGATGTGGTCTGTGGTCACAGCCTTCAGGCTCCTGGGATACTAAGTACCGGTCCCTTTCTCTGTTCAAGAATGTCTGCTCTCCAACAAACAGCATGACACCCAGCTTCATCCTGATTCAGCTTGGGGGAGGCCTGCAAAGCCAGGGCGGAGCCGTGGGGAGAGCTGGGAGGCTGTGTCCTCCAGGAACGCAAGCAGAACCCTGCTGGGGGTTCAGAGCAGAGGCAGAGGGACCAATGTCTGTCTCCACTGTTAAAACATCCAGAACAAACCTCTATCCACAGGGATACAGAACTATAAACCTCACCCTTCCTAACCTCCTTATACATGCAGACACATAGCTTACCCTGTCTCCCCCACCCCCTCACACACACACACACTTGGCACACTTTGTTGACCCCTATTAGTGCACAGCCATATTTGGACAATTCCCCACACACATATTCTAGTGGGAAGACGTGAAGATACAATATGGCAACATGGTGAAGGCCACCCTAGTGCCCCTTTAAATCACCAGACAGATGCACACTGAGGGCACAAATATGGAATCTGTTTGTGGGGACAGCCTCCAACACGTTTTGTCCAGTGTCCCCGGGAGGTCCTTATCCTAGTTAATATTGACTGTCAATTTTACATAACCTAGAATCACCTAGGGGGGAAAAACCTTAATGAATAATTGTCTTTATCAGGATGATCTGTAGATATGTTTGTGGGGAATTTTCTACCTTGTCTTAATAGTGTAGGCGGGCCCAGTCTGCTGAAGATAGTACCATTTCCTGGTCAGGTGGTCCTGGGCACAGGAGAAAGCTAGCTAGCTGAGTACCAGCCCATGAGTGAGCCAGCTAGCAAGCAGCCCTCTCCACAGTTCCTGCTGTTCTTCCTTGGCTGGGAGCGAGTTTCCTGGTTGTAGGGAATGCTGTGTGGGATAGCAAGCATGTCTGCCTTCAGCTTCCCTTCCTGACTCCCTCAGTGACAGAAAGCGACCCGGGAGTGTAGGCTGAACAAGACCTTTCTTCTCCAGAGTGGCTTTTGGTCAGTGTTTTATCAAAGCTCCAGAATGAAGCTAGAATATTCTCCTTGGCCAAAGGCCACGCTCAGGGACCTGGCCTGGAGCCTGCGCGCAGCGGCTGGCACTCCTAACTCAGCTGCCCATACACACAGAGGCTTCTGGGGGGCCCTGGCAACCAAGATAGATTAAATTAATGAAATTCAAAAGGAAAACAAAACAAATGCCAAGTCTATCCACAGGTACAAAAACCAATACATTAAAAGCAGGAAATGTTTAAGACACATTGTGTTGGTCACACCATCCCTGAGATTTTGCTTCAGCCGGAATATACATAATGACAGACTGGGAGCTTCTCCCTCCCCACAGCTATGCTCTGTACAGGCGACCTAAAGTAGACTCCAGCTGTCTCATTTTTCTGTGTATGTGGAAACACGTTATTTTATTAAATTATTGTTCAGAATGGCATTCATACAAAGCCATAATATGGAGCAAAATTCAGCAACATAAATAATCTGTTCTGAGTCTTGAAAATAATATATCTGCTAATCGGACCCCCCCTCTCTCAACGGTTGTCACTGTTATCAGCTCTAGGACCTCAAGCTTAAAGCTAGTCATCTCAAGTTACTCTAAAGTACTATTGAGTTCCCTCTCCAGTAGCCCTGATAATGGATGTATGCAGGAAGGTAATGCAATTTCTCTGTGTTAGAGTGACGTTCAGCCGTAGAGTGGAAAGGCCATCCTTTAGAACCATGTGTGATTGAAGTGGGCGGGTAAAGAAGGAGAGGTCAGAGACCTGAGGAGCCTGCCTGGGGGCTCCCCCTCTTACGCAGCTAGGGAGCACATCTATAGCACTTCTTGGCTCCACGGTACCCCATGCTCACCCTATGCTCGGGATGACAAGCACCGCTACGCCTACAGTTTTCTCGGTATCCAAACCCACACAGAAGAAATCACAGACTCCAGGGCTGGGAAGCATGGGGTCAGGTCACCCATTTATGGAGCCAAATGTCCTGGATTCTCCTTCCTGGCTATGCCACTGACCAACTGACTCTAACTACTCCAGGCCTGGGTTTTCTTGTGTGTAAAACTAACAAACTTTGCCTAACCCCTGTTTCTGACACATGAACTGAACAGGGAAATTTGAGCCAAACATTTGAACAGTTGCTGTACCCCGACCCCAACCCCCAGCTCTCTGGATGGACAGGTGGGAAGGTAACTGATCTGAGCTTCCAGCAGCAGAGGCGAGAGGAGGTTGAGGCAGGACCAGTTAGGTGACCTGCAAATGACCACAGGCCTGAGTCTGGGCTGTCAACTTTGATATCCTGGAGAGGAGATACATAAGAGCATAATTCCTGTAACTATATTTCCTTGCAGAGTACAGTGTGCTCTGCCAGAAAGCGCTGCCACGGGAACATTTTCTCATTACTATATAATAACATCAGCGCTAATGTCCTCCTTCTCAGAGGAGTCCAGAGCACTTAGAGATTGCTTTCTCAGCGTCCAACTCGCAGGCCTTGGGCTGGTGGCCGAGACTGCCAGCTACCCCTACCAGGCTTGCATTGCAGTAGAGAAAGCAGAAACCAAGGGTGTCACAGAGAGTCACAGTACTCAGCGTCTTCAGTGCTCCTGGGACCTACTCGAAAGAATCACTCCCTTCGAAGCCACCACAAAAGCCAGTCTGAGAAGAATCCAAGAAGGAGTGGGCCTTGTCTGCCCATTACACTCAACAGGAATCAGGGAGGCCTGGGAGGGCTCTGTAAGCCTCTCTGCT
This sequence comes from Bramus lutescens, assembly GCA_001685075.1. Lineage (NCBI taxonomy): Eukaryota > Metazoa > Chordata > Mammalia > Rodentia > Cricetidae > Bramus > Bramus lutescens. The sequence continues at coordinate 308,949 of LOEQ01000183.1, read as the reverse complement.
CCAGATTGGTACTTGCTCCCAGCCTCCTTTGTGGGCTGAGTCAGAGAAGGTCAGGAGCTATTGAGCCAATCTGCCAGAAGGTGGGAGAGCAGGAAGGAGGGTGTGAGCCTTTACTGCACGGTGGATCCGGTTTCCAGAGGGGCTTCTGTTCTAGGACTGAAATTCAAATGCTGGGGGCGACAGATTTCCCCAGACCAAGGGCGACTCTCCTGAGAAGACCCATTGCCTCGTTCGACTGTGGGGCCATGTTTGGTATTTTGCTTTCAGATGAAAAGGGAAGTGTTCCTAATGGTGTTATTCTGGAGCGCCCGACTTGCTGGACATTGAGTCCTATCTAAAGGCCTGCCTACTGCAGCACACCTTTGCTGCCCCCAGGGTCCTACAGCTCTAGTTCATGGGAAACCCATGGTCACACATTTTATCTATCTCCAACGGGTGTAGGTCTCACTTCGATGTCACAGGGCAAGAAGACCTCTGTGGCCAGGTGCTTCATGCACACAGAGGAGGGAAGAGGGTGCCCAGACTTCTGTGGCTTCCCGTTGCTGACGGCACGGGGGCTGGTGGCATGGGGGCACCAGCAGAAGTAGCAACGGCTCCTGGGCTGAGATGAACTGTAGGCCTGAATGGTCCTCACACTTCAGCCACAGGAGTTCATTTAGTATTGCCAGAGAGAGTGAGAGGCAGCGTTTTCTGACCAAATTTGATAACGAAGAAGGCGGCAAGGGAGCTGGGCACAGAAAGGTGGCTATTTTCCTTGAAGTCACACAACTGAGTGTTGGGGCCACCCTCTGTCCTGAGTGAAGGCCAAGAGTGCTGTGAGCAGCCCCTGTCCTGACCTCCTGGCATTTTTTAAATTGAGGAGACAGCCATGGATGCATGTTTTCTGATTGTCACAGTGCTAGTGCTAGGTCAGGGGTGGGGTCCATCTCTTAACAGTCAGGGGCATTGGGTGGTCAACAAGGCACATGGTAGTCGGTTGGCAGTAGGGAAAGTGTCTTAGACTTTCTGTGAAAGAAACAATGTTAGGCATTCATTTTCTTCTCCACTGCAGCAGTTTGGGCAGCAAGGAGCAAAGAGAGGGAGAAGACATGCTTGCCTGCATGCGCTCTGCTCACCTCCTCTCAGACAGTCCAGGACCCAGGCCTAAGGCGCTTTCCACTTTCAGAATGGTCTTCTCATATCAAAGTTAATGTCATCAAGACAATCCCCTACAGATGTGCCCCTCTGCCAGGCTGTTAAGACAACCCCTCTTGGGACTCATTTCTACAGCGACTCTAGGTTCCATCAAGTTGACAGTTATAGCTTGCAATCACCTTGTGTGCTATCGTGACATTTCACACGCTCTTGACTTCAGATGTGACCAGTTGCTTCAAACTCCTGTTGCCTCGACTTCCCCAAAGTGATGGTCTGTACCCTGGAACTGTGAGTCAAATAAACCTCTTCTTCTTTCACTGAGCCTGTCGGAATATTTTATCAGAGTAACAGGAAATTATTCGAATATACACGCTAATGTATCCAGGCCACTGCCGGAGAGCTCCTTTCTCACTAACCAGCCCTGGTTCTCTGCTTCCCCCCAGGTGTTGATGGAAGTGAAATCCTTGTCACCCAGTAGAAAGCGAACATGACAGCAAAGCACCTCTATGGGGTCCTGCTAGACACCTGCAGGGTCCTGCTTGAGGTGGTTGGGAGAGGGTGACAGACTAGAACTGTAGTGAGGGATGTCCTGACATACTACTCTGAATTTCTTCCTCTCCTTTCAGGTCAATGAACATTTACCATACCCTGATGTTTGCCTGAGTGACTGCTAATATCCCGTTTTTGTCAGAGCCATAGATCTCAGCACCCAGGAGTCATGTGGCAGGAGGCAGACTTGATTGTAAAAGAACTCAACATCCTGCAGGAACTTTTACCAAAGCCCTGAAAACTTCAGTCCCAAAGGGTGAATCTGCTTCCTGGGGGTCCCCTGCGCGGCCCTGACACTGAAGAAACGACATCTTGTTGAAGTGCCTGTCTCAAGAGTTGTGCTAGCTCACCCTTCCTGAGGCTAAGCTGTTCCCCGCCACTCTGACCCACAGAATGGAATAATAAAAGTTGTAAAATTGAGACTGTTATGGTGTTGGGAGAAAATAGAAGTTCTCAGGGTCTTTGCAATCTGTGCTGGGTGAGTGGCATTTTGGAGTGAGCCACCATTCACTGCCGCCGCTAGCAGTCAGATTGTACCCTATTTTCTGGAGCACAGAGCGGAGGGCATGACTTCCAGCCAGGGTAATCATATGCCTCCTGTGTGTGAAGAAGCAAACTCTAAAGACTAGAAGACACCTATGCAGGGAGGGATAAAAAGATACTTGCCTCTCGGGCAGCCTGAGGGCATCCTGGGAATATCGGGATCCTTCCTTCATAATCTAGAAGGGTAAATTTAGATGTAAGATTTTAAAGACCATTGAGTCTGAAGGGTTTTGATATTTGGGGATGGCTAGCTTACTTTATTGTTCCCAGAGCACAGTCTGTCCATGGAGCTAGGGTCATCTGATTTCATGGCTGACCAAGAGGCAGTTCCTTTTCCAGTTAGCTTAGAGCTTTCCTGTTCCCTTTCTCACCTGGAGTTCCAGGTCAGTAAGGCAAGTTTTATGAGAACCATTTCAGAGCCAGCAAAAAGACTCAGCTGGTAAGGGTACTTGCTGCCAAAGCTGATGAGCTGAGTTTAATCCCTAGGACCCACGGAGTGGAAGGAGAGACTAGACCACTGCCCCTCCAAAGTTGTCCTGTGACTGCACACACACACAAACACAGTACCTTAAAGAGATAAAGGGATTTACATAAAACCCCTTGACAATTACATGGACCATAAGCTAAGTTGCTTCTCTCTCTGCTGTGTCTTGATACCTGCTGGAAGCAACTTAAAGGAGGAAGGGCTTATTTGATGCTCATGATTTGGAGGTACAGTCCATGGTGACAGCAAAGGTATGGTGAAGGAGGCTTGTTCACATCTGAAAGGATCAGGAATCAGAAGCGGGCATGCTGGCACTCGTGTAGCTTTCTCTAGGTTTCTGGACTCCTGGCATATAACACCACCTCTATTCAGGGTTGATGTTCCTCCCTGGATTAAGCCTTTCTGGAATCTCCCTCACAGGCATGCTCAGAGACATGTCTTATAGTCAATTCCAACCCCTGTCCAGTTGACAGTTAGAAGTACCCATTGTGGAGACGGAGATCTAATGAAGCTGGGTTTCTGGGAGGTTTCTAAGGTCAGTGAGACTCACGTCCCTCCTAGCGGGTTCCAAGGGAACGCATAAAGGCAAACAGACATGGTGCATGTAAACCCCGCCAAGCCACTCAAGTGCTCCTTCCCCTGCCCACCTGCAGCCGTCAGGGTTTTGTTTGTTTACCTGTTTAGTTCTGTCACCTAGCAACAGCAAGCTCCCCAAGGGCAGACAGAACTCATCACTCTCATTTGCCACTGAGTTCCCGGTGCCTGGAAGAGAATCTGGCAATGATGATGTCCGTGCACAATACCTATTTTTGGCTCAATAAACAAATAAGAATGGGATCTTTAGCAGGTACCTCCTGGAAAGTTTGTTTCGTTGTTCTCAGAGAGTGAACCCAAGACCTCGCCTCGGCCTCTTAGACAGATTTGAGACAAGAGAGCCTTCATGAGAAGGGTGGAGATGTCACACACTGGGAGGAGAGCCATTCATGTTTCAGACTGAACACGGAGGAGGGGGGCAGGAAAGCAGGGCTGTGTGTGTGCATCAGGGAGTCTGGCTGCAGTGAGAGAATGTGCTAGTTCATGGAGGGCCCCAGGTGACAATCGCGTGTCCAGTTGGCAACAGGAAACCATTCCAGATCCTTCCACAGAGGAGAGGCAAATCAGACCTATGGATCAGTGGACGGCTGAGGGGCAGGTGATGGGGGTGGGNNNNGGGGGGGAGGGGTGATGGTAGCAGGAGCCCAGGTTATGGATGACAAGGATGTGTAGGACAGAGACACACTTACTGTTAATAGGAAGGCCCGTCGCAGGTGGTATGTTTGGGTGTCAGAAACATGGAGGCTGAAGGACTGTGAGACCTGAAGTTCTTAGGCCAGGCTCTAGGAGGACCAAATGGAAGTGGGCGAAGTCTAGCAGCAATAAATAGGGATGTGATGTGCTTGCTCTGTGCATCCAGGTTTGAGTGTCTCGTGGGAAGTGCCTAGTGAAAATGGCTACCTAGATGCCAGAATATCAGCATGGTACAGCTTGCCCTTCTGGACCCTTGAGCTCTAAACAGTCAGGAGAACACAACTGGGCAACTGAGGGTTTTTTTTTTTACTTTTTAATTTGCTTTGTTGTTGTAGATAGGAGGGCCGTCTCACTATGTAGACCAGGCTGGGCTCGAATTCATAGAGACCTGGCTACCTCAGCCTCCTGAGTGTTCGTACCATTGTCCCCAGCTAGGGGCTCTTTGAGACAGCCTGCAGGACTCCAACCTGTAGAAGGCTGTCCTGGCAAGGGACTGTGAGGCTCATTCCTCCATGGATGGCACAGGTGGTTCTGAGGCCACTAGGGAAGGGGGCTGGGAGTCCGGTGACTTGCTGGATCAGGCAGATATTTTGTTCCTCTGATACTGACGAGAGGCCAATGAACTTTGGATGATTTGAATTTCAATGCTTTTTATCAGACCTTCAGTTTTATCAGAAAGCTCTCAGTTATACAAGCTCCCTCTCCTTGTGCACAGCTAGTTCAGAAGTTGTACCTCCAAATACCAACTCTCCTCCTTGGGGTACGGTGGTGATAGATTGGAGTTTATTGTTGCTATTTTTGGAACATTTTTGGTTGCTAGGATCTCCATGAGACACAGAGTTCTAAAAGATCAATTCCCTGCCGCCTGCTCCTAACGTCATTCACTGTTATAGAGGAAATACAGTTCTAGAGGGGAGGGTTAAAAAAAAAAAAACAAGTCTTTTACTGAACCCTCAAGTTCCTTTCTTCCTGGCCTAAGGGACATTGCTCCGATCATAAACTACAGGACTTTTAAGAAAAGCTAACAAACTTCAACTGCATTGCAAAGGTCATAGGGCCTGTGGAAGGAGGAAAGTGAATGATTAGCTTTTGCCACAGTAGGCTTTGAGGAGATTTATAGGGTTCAAAGGGGCAGCCTGAAAACTTCAGACACTCTGTGTCTGACAGGGCGTGTCAAGGGCAGGCACCTGCCCCACCCCGCCATCCTCA
>LOEQ01000183.1:277164-295789 GCA_001685075.1 Bramus lutescens | reverse complement strand
GACTGCATAGACTCAGAACTGGCCAAAGTGCTGAGAAGCAGTGGCTGCTGAGTGGCTGCTGAGTGCTCACCCTTAAATGGGACATCTTTGTCACCCCCACCTGCAAAGCCTGAGAAATGCCATGGAATGGGGCTAGAAGGCAAGAGCTGATGGGAGCGGCGGAGGGGCATTGTGGGCTGCTGTCTTCAGCTACAATATAATCATTGTACTCTTGAGGTCTCAGAAGCTGTGCTCACTCTTACAAGATGGGACTCATCAGCACCCCATCGTGGACAGGAAATGCTCACAAGTCCCCTCCGCAGGACTTACAGGCAGTTAATGGTTGTTGGGGACTAGAGGAGCGTTATCTTCAGTGGTAGGACCACTAAAGGTGCCCATTCTCCTGCAACTAGTCCCTTATCCATGTTCCTGGGTGGAACCCTTGCAGAAATCATTGTTTACACACAGGCACACACATTCACACACAAAATGTCACATGTGCATGAAAATATCATAACGAAACCAATCATTATGTATAATTCATATATTCTAATAAAAAACTAATAAAAAAAATAGAGCCAACCTGGGCAACTTAGTGAGATCCAGCCTCAAAATAAAGTCAATCTAGCACATTGGCAGGGCCCACGCTCAGCATGTCAGAGGCTCGGGTTCAGTCCTTGGCACACAGGCTTCTTCAAAGCCCCCGAGACCAGTGGCTTGTGCTTTTAGAAATAGTGCTTTGCTAAGCATATCTGGAGAGAATGTTCAAAAGCCATGACAGATCCCCGGAGCTGAGAAGCATTAAAAAAAAAATGCCAAAAGGAGCCATCTTCTCTAAGAGCACCTGGAATTCCCAGCCAGCGTGCTGTGTGTGATGCCATGGGCCTCAGTGTCCTTCAGAATGGGGAGGTGCATGGGGCCATGGAGTCCCTCCTGGTGCTGTCACCAGAGCCATCATCTGAAGTAGGCTTGTTGGAGGTAAAGGCTGCACCTTGGATACCAGAATACAGTAACACCGACTCCTCCCCAGCTTTTCACAACCAGGAACCCGTGCCCACCCACCCCAGACTGCCTGGAGTCACCATTCTGGCCCCTTTAGCTGTCCACACTCTGCGACCTTATTCTAGCAGACTTCCTTCTACGTGTAGTGATGGAGTTCACCAATCTGCTGTTCACTTCCTGTCTTCTCCAGGGAGTCTGTTTGGTGCTCGCCTGCATTCTCCATACCCAGTGAGTATTTACGTATCCACAAGTAAATTAATGGACTGAGCTAAGGAAGACATCCAGACGTGAATGACCCGGAGGTGGGTCCGTGCGAGGCCACAGCATGGAGCTCATTCCTGGAGGGGAAGCAAGTTCCTTGACCACGGAAGAAAGGGCTGCGACTAGAGTCACATGACAAGTGGGTCCCAGCTTCTCCCTTCTCTTGAATTTTCACTAACCCTTATGATGACTCCACACAAATGATAGAGGAACACCAGAAGAGTTCAAGAGCCTGGACTGCTGGCCTGGGGCTGGAGGACAGAGATTCGTGAAGGGACACCAGCAACCGGGTGGGCTGTCTGTCAGTGTGTGGGTCCTGGTCCAGCCAGCTGGAATATTCTCGGGCAGCAGGCTAATACCTGGCCTTCCCTGAACCCATCTCCATTCCCTTGTCAGACAATAAGAACAGTAGCAAGGAAAATCAACCACTTGGGGAAGCTGTCCCCGGGGAAGAGGTAGGAAAGATGAAATGCTTGTGTGGGCCTGGGCAGAAGCCTTTGCCTCTGATGCGCGAGCTGCTGGTCTGCTTTGGTGGCCTCTCTGTTAGCATAGGGTCCTGGCAGCTGGCGAGGAACCACCCTGAGAACCAGATCAGCAGGAGGGAATGAAGCAAGGGCTCCCTGGGCCACCTCAGGGTAGAGAGACCTGTGGATTCTTTAGGAAGAAGGCCACTTTCTGGGCCACAGCATCCAGCTCACTCGGGTTGGCTGTCTGAAGGAGGTTGCTCTTTGGGACAAAATAGTGCTTCAGGAAGTGCTGGCTCACACATCTATGCAGTTTCCGGGCCAGGCGCAAGAGCCCTTGGTGGAAGACCTGCCAATCCTTGAGGTTTGGGTATTTCTCACAGGTCCAGAAGAGCACGGTCTGTGGATGAAAGATGGTGGGAACGAGTTGAGTTTTCGTGGCTCTGGGAGGAGGAGCAAGGCATTCTGGGAAAACTGGATTCACCAGGAAATTCATGATCCATTGCCTCACCCGGGGCCTGGGGCGTAACTAGCTGGCTCACATCTCCCAGTTACTCTCTCTCCCGTTCCTCTACGCTCTCCCAGTGAGTCATACCCTGCTCCAGGTGGAGGCACTCTGCCTTCTAGCACACAGGGAACACGGAAGCCCTCCTCTCCTGGACCACAGAATTCTGCCATCATGGCAGTCTCCTCCTTCCGTCTGTGCATCTACCACTTTCTCACGGGCCTCTGCCTCCCAGGAGTCCTATAGAATCGACTCCCCTCTTTGGACATGTCCTCCTGGCCTGGTTATAGCCTTCCTGCTCTCCCGTGGCAGTCTCTGCTCCAGCAAGTCCAGGTGCCCTGCTAAATCCTCTCCTCTCACTCATTCCCTGCCTCCATCGACTTCCCCAGCGACCAGTCTTCTGCCATTAATCCTGAATGCTGCTCTCTTAGCCCAAGATCTCCAAGCATCGAAAAGCAGGGCAGGCCCTCTTCCAGACTTTCTCCTCCCATCCCAGCTATTGGTCTGCTTGCACCCACCTATGTCTGCTCTGCCTTGGGGTTTCTAAGGAGACCCCTCCTCCCCACCTGTCCCTCCCCTGCCTGGTGCTCATTGCCAGCTTCCTTCCTTCTTAGAAAGATGGCAGACTCACAACGCATGTTCTCCAGCCCAGATTCTGCTTCTGACCTGCTTAGTCTTGGGTATGGAAAAGTTCCCTCCGTTCCAACATGCCCAGACTGCACTCGTGGCCTTTCCCACAAACCTGCTCTGCCTCTAGACCTGCTTATCCAGCCAGCTGGGCCAGACACAACCTGGGGCAGCATCCTCCCGTCATTCACAGTCCAACCTGGCTCATCTTCCCGCGCATTGGTCTCTCAGCCCTGCCAATCAGCTTTGTTCCCCTCCCACTGTCCTCCCCACCATGTCTCGCCCTCTTTGGCAGCAATCTAAGCTGTCTGTGCTTGTTCCAGCCAATGTGTAGGGTTTTTGTTGTTTATTTTTAAAGTATAAATCTTCATGATTTTTGGCTTTTTTTATCTAATTAACAGTTCCTCTCACTCTTGGTTAACTAAGATACAAAACAGGTCTCACTCTGTAGCCCTGGTTGGCCTGGAGCTGTGTAGACCAGGCTGGCCTCATATTCACAGATAACCTCCTGCTTCTGCCTCCTGAGGGCTGGGCTTAAAGGTGGGTGCCCCGCTCCTGGCTGAGGATGCAATTCTTAGCACGCTCTGTGAGGTTTGACCCCTGCCTTTTTTGCCAGCCTTTTGACAGACGCAGGTATTAAGAACAAGATGGAACCAGCCCAAGTAGCAACAGTGGCTGTCCAGGGCACACAGGACACAAAGATACAATGGAGAACTGTTCATCCAGAAAGAATGAAACCCTGTCCTCTCTACATCAAAATGGCTGGAAGCAAAATGGAGGGACACGTGTTAAGTAAAATGAGCCAGCCACAGAAGGACAAACATGGCACGGTGCTTCTCACAGTGGAAGCTAAGAGATGAAGTCGATCTTTGTGCGGTATGCTGAGTGAGGATCAGGAACTGGGAAAAGGCTGGGGGCAAAGGGGGGCAGTGCAAAGGGAGGTCGGATGTCATTGGTATGCCCTGTGCACATATATAAAAATGTCATGCCAAACCTAATTAGTATGCACAATTAAACACAGCAATCAAAAATAAAATCATTAATTTTAAGAAAATGTATATTTAAAGTCCTGGATTATTGAAGAGCACTTGCTGCTCATTCAGAGGACATGAGTTCAAGTCCCAGTACCCTTTTCAGGTAGCACACAATGGCTTATAACTCCAGCTCCAGAGGATCTGATGCCCTCTTCTGGCCTCCTCAGGCACCTGCACATATATGGTATATACTCACATAGACAGACACACACACGCATATAATAATAATACACATTTGAGATTTTAAAAAGTGGATAATCTCTTCAACTAAAGTGGACCTGGGAAAACTAGGGAGGAGGGAGGAGGGAAGGAGGGGGAGAGAGAATAGTGTGTGTGCACACGAGCATGTGCACACACACACACACACACACACACACACACACACAAAGAATAAAACTGACCACATCTCTCACATGATACAAATCAACTCAAAATAGATCATGGTGCTAAAATACAAGGCCTGAAATTATGGAACTAGAGAAAGCAGGGACAATGCTTCATGAACTGTTGATAACAGGCAATGGTTTTTCAGAGAAGACCCAACAACACAGGGGAAAAGGGGAAAATAGATGCTTGTGAACGCACTGAACTCAGAGGCGTCTTCTCTGCAGAGCCGTAACCAGGGTGAGGTGGCATGTGAGGGAATGTTAGCTAGCTGTACTCCTAAGGGGGTTGATATTCAGAATAAACACAGAACTCAACAGCCAAAGGAGAACAACAACAACAAAACCACCATGAAAAGTGGATAAATGAGAGGAAGTACCATTTCTCCAAAGAAAATGCACAGACGGACAACAAGTATATAAGACACAGTCTTCAGGGAAATGCCAGGCTATTGGGTATTGGTAGTACATGCCTTTAATTCCAGCGCTCAGGAAGCAGAGGCAGGTGAATCTCTTGAGTTCCAGTCTAACCTGGTCTACAGAGTGAGTTCCAGGACAGCCAGGGCTACACAGCGAAACCCTGTCTCAAAAAAGAAAAAAAAAAGGCAAAAATCAAGTAAAATGACAGGACAGTAAGGACAGGGGAACTAATATAAATTAGTGTAACTTTTGTGGAAAACAGATTGGAGGTTCCTTTGTAACTTAAAATTAAGTTTTGTAACTTAAAATTCAAGTATTCATACCAAGGAAATGAAATTAGAATGTTAAAGAGATACCGATACTCTGGTTATTGCAGTATCATTCACAGTAGCCGAGAGAAAAAAAAATGACCCACTTAAGTGTCCAACAATAGAAGAACAGAGAAAATGTGGTACGCCTGCATGGTGGACTACTACTCAGCCACAAAAAAAAATGAGTGGAATCCTGCCTTGTGCAGCAACGTGGAGGGAAGGGGGGGAGCTTATGTTGCATGAGATAAGAAAGGCCCCCTCCCGATCCCATCACACATGGGGACCCACCTAGACACAGTTGCCCTGACTCCCCCAGCCCCACCCCGTGCTCACCTGCAGGTGGTGGGTGGTGATGACTGGCCTCTTCCCTGGACACCACACGTCCTCCTTCAGCTGCCTCAGGACCTGAAAGCACCANAGCCCCCATCCTCATCCAGCTGCTCAAACAGCACCTGTTCCGCCTGGGGGAAACTCAGCTGCCAGTGATAGCTGGACCGGGCCACCAGGTTGAACCCAAAGGACTGCAAAAAGAGAAAAGAGTTCGGAAGAAAATGAGAAATGAGAAGCTGGCTAAAGTAGAGAGCAGAGTCCATAGCTTGAGGGACCCGTGACCCACAGCATATGGTATGTCTGTGAGATGGAATATTATTCAGCCAACAAAAAAGGATCAAATCTAGCCATTCACAAGAATGGATGGAATTGGAGTCTAAGGTGTAAAGAGCAGCCATGCAGAAAAAGACAAACACTTACTGAATATTCTCACTCACATGTGGATGGCAAAACACAGAGGCCAAAAGGGCAACGTGGAAAAACACAGAGCATTTTGAGTTCACACAGGGGGTAGGGGGAGGCTCAGACCACTTTAGGCAGCGGCTTCTGCTTGTATCAAAGTCCTTGACAATTTAGCAGCCTTTCCTGGGTCACAGGGCTCTGCCCCATGCTCACTTGGCCAGCCCAGGGTTCCTGATGAGAAACCTGCACTTCTGGTAAGCTCATGGGTGCTGCTGCCACTTGAGGGGGGCACATGCATTGGAACAGCGGCTCTAAGGATGCCCCTGTTTCCCCAGTAAGCTGTTACATTGTCAGTAATGAGATCAGCACAGCTGTTAGCACTCTGCAGAATGAGCCNCCACCCGTACCTTGATGCACTCCACTCTCTCTGGGGGAGGCCACCGCTTCAAACACCTAGGCCACTGGGCTTTCTCAGACCAGGCCGTGGGGATCTCCACAGTGGGGGCCAGCTCTAGCTCCACCTGGCCTGTGGACGTTTCCACGGCAACCCAAACAGCAGCTCGGTTGGTTAGCACGCTGACCTTGCCTGATGGGAAGCAACCAGAGAGACAGTTGATAAAGAGAAAGGAAGCCTTTGCTTTACACTAGCATCAGGGCAGATGGTCTGAGCAGCCTTCAATGTGACTGTCATGCGGTGTCGGTTCTACTGACACCAGACAGTCAGTCATTGTCACAGCCTTGCTGGGAAAGTTCATGGTCAGTGAGTCTTTCCTTTTTCTCTCCACTACTCTAGAGCTTTTCAGCACGTTATTGTAGGGTACACACCTGTGTGTGTGCATATGTGCGTGCAAGTGTGTGTGTGTGTGTTGCAGAAGACAGAGCCCAGGATCTCTCACACACGCTGATCATAATGCCTCTGAGCTCTAATCCCAGCCCAGAGGTTTTCTATTTAAAAGATAGATACTTTTCAGAAGGCTCAATGAAGGGAAGCCATGGGAAAGATGGCAAAGGATCATATTGGCTACTGTGGGATGGAGTCTAACACTTAATAGCCCTGCTCTGTTTTATCCCAGCACATCGATGCTGGTCTGAGAGAGAAGGCAGGCGAGAGGAAGGACTCTCTGATGTCAGGATTTTGCTGAAGGGTGACCCTGGCTCCACACTCCTGCAGAGGATGGCCTTGAATTTCTGATCCTCCCATCTCCATCTGGCGGAGTGCAGGGATCAGAGGTGTGCACCAATGTATCTGATGGATGTAGTGCTGGGGTTTGAATCTGGGCTGTTCTGCATGCCAGACAAATATTCTATCAATTAAGCTGCATGTTACCCCAGCCTAAAACTGCCACAAGAATTAAATGACCCATCCAAGAATTTTCTATAAAGTAAGCATCCATGAGACATGACCAGGATGGAGACTTTCAGAGCTGTTCTGTTTGGACAAGCAAACATTTACAAATGCATCATCTGACACTGAGCTCTGCAGCCTGTGTAATTTTCATAATACATATGTGCCTGCATATGTCTCACTCAGCAAAGGCTGCACATGGTCTGCCAGGCAAGGGCACCATCATTTGCTGGGCCAGTTTTCTTGAATAGTCACTTAGCTTTTTTTTTTAGTTAGTTACTATTTTCCAACCCAGGACAGAGGATATTCTTGGCCATATTTCTTTGTGTGTGTCCAAAAGTTTTTTTGTTGAATTGCCAAGTAAGCACATCATAGAGAATAAATAATGGGCAAATGGCGCTTTAAAAACAAAACAATGATTTTTTTTTCGTTCTCAAGAACAGCACGAAAATGCCTGTTTCACCCGCCCCACCCTTCACCCACTAAGAGCACGCTTCTCACACTTCACGTGGCTGCTAATTGGGTAGGCGTTCTAAATATACTTTTATCGTTGCTGGGATGCTTTGTTTTAGACTTATTTTATTTTAAATCACGTGTGTGTGTGTGTGTGTGTGTGTGTGTGACTGTACATTGTACCTATGCATGCAGGTACCCAGGGAGCTCAGCTGTGGTGTCCGATACCTGGAGCTGGAGCAAGGGGATGTGAGCTACCTGAGGTGGGAACTAGAACTGAACTCAGGTCCTTTGTAAGCGCAGCCATGGCTCTTAACAGCTGTGCATTTCTCCGGTCCTGGTAGCTGACTACTTAATTTCATAAGACAGGGCCTGACTCTGCAACCCAGGCTGGCCTTAAACTTGTAATAATTCTCCTGCCTCAACTTTTCCAGTGCTGGAATTACAGGCATGCACCAGTCACCATGCCTGGCAATCCGCTAGAATTTTTAATATTTTAAAAATTGACATTTTCTTTTTTTTAATCATTTATATTCTTCTCCACAAATCCCTGCTTCTGGATTTTTGCTTGTTTGTTTGTTTTTGTCTGTTTTGCTTTGTGTGTCATTATTTCTGTTGTTCAGCTCTTCTTTTTCCTTCCTGGTTTATAACTACTTCTGTAATTAAGGAATTTAGTCATTCTTTACACATGTGCATGTGTGCATATGTCTGTGCATTTATGCATGTACACATGTCACCCTGTGCTGTGCCTTCTGTGTTTGCAGTTGTTGAGGTCAGTGGATCCTAAGGCTTCAGGGCTTTTGCTGTAGGAGGTTGGCACTTTCCAAGCATGCGCTCTCCACACCCTGTGTTCAGTCAGATGCTCTGAGTTGTACAGAAATATCCCGATAACCAAGGTGGGGGCAGGGTTGGGGTGGGGATGGGGGGTGAGTAATGGCTGCTATAAATATGTACACTGAGGTTTGGGAAGGGCACAAGACCCGCAGCCTAAGGTATGTTTGTCAGGGCAGTAATTTCTGGTAATTTCTAAGTCCCGGAAGTGTTTCCTAAGAATGAATCCCTACCCTGGGGATTTCATTAACAGACTAGCAGATCACCCCGCCCCTCATCCCCCCGTTGCTACAGTGTAAAAGAAAACTGGCTATCATGCCCCTTGTGCTTTCCCCTGATCAGCTCACCTGAGAGGTGACAGGTTCTCACTGCGTTTTCCAGCAGCGTCCGGAACACCTGGAGGACTTTGGCAGGCACAATGTCCCCCTCCATACTCACATCTGCCTGGTGCCACTGCCACAGGGTCTTCATGAACTGCTCGGTCTCCAGCCACTGCTGCAGGCCCTCGGGGTCCTGCAGAGGGCAGGTGAGCTTGGTGCCCTGCAGATCGTAGTAGCGCCAGCGCTGTGCCCGGGCCGCCTTGTATCCCGCAAGGCCTTTCAGCGGGACTGTGACGTGGAACAAGCTGGGGGCCAAAACCTGGGGTTACAAAAGGAGAGGGAAGAGATGAGTTCACCCACAGGATTGGGGGTGGTGACGTAGAGAGGTGCTGACCTAGCCCACCAGGCAGCTTAAGCGACCGTCCAAGCCTCAGCCCTGTGATGAGGTCTGCAGAAAAGAGACCTAGGGATTACTGAGAATTACATCTTTGTTTTGTTTTGTTTTGCCACTAACCCATCTGAGGCTGTAGCGGAGAAGGTGACTCAAGGAGTTCTGGGTTTTGTGAGACCTCAAGTTAAATATGAAGAAAACTCGGAATCCCGGAGGGACCTGTAGTTTAAGAGAAAAGAAAGGGAAGGGAAATGTATCCACTGAGCCACACACAGCTCAGGTCTCTGGCTGTGCCTCTTCCTTCTCCGAGGTCAAGCAAGAGGTAACTTTGATACCACCTCCTCAGTGAGCAACCTAAGGCTCAGAGGGTCTGGCAGATCCCTCAGGGACACTGTCAGCAAGCGGAAGAGTGGAAATTTTAACTGAGTTCTTTTGGCTGCTTGTTCAGTGGTTCTACCCTGGGCTAGTTCTGCATCAGGAATGATGTCCTGGGATAGCTGAACCCTTGGATGTGAAAGAGAGAAGGTGATAGATCTTTGAAATGCCACCCTTTCTCATTGCCTGTCACAATGACCCAGGGTCAGTATGAGTGACTAACCCTTGCAGAATCAAAGGTGAAATGAAAGCCTGTCTGTCTGGACAATGTGAGCCATTGAGTTGATTCTGTGTTTAATGGAAAAATGGATGTAAATCCACCCACTCCCACTCTCTGGGAACCAGTTAAGCAGTGACCAGGAAGAAAGCAGACACAGCAGGCACACAATGCCAAGGACACAGTAAACCAACCAGTTGGCACTGCAGATCTGCCAGAGGGACCCTGAACTCTGGTTGGACCTGGGGAACTGGCACCCTCTTTTTCCATTCAGCCACATCTTTCTTCTTTGAAGAAAGTTATGAGGAATGCAACAATCGTTGCACTGGTCTGGGCAGCAACCGATTAAACTGATCCTGCCTCACTTTCCGAGAACATTTGATGGTTTAGATGATGGCACCGTATTCCTCCCAGCATCCCGAGGCTGGATTAAATGGGGGGACAAGCCCCTAAACGACAGATGCACTGGATCCACTTGCACATGCCCCAGTGGTGGAGCTGCCCAGATGACTCTGACCCAACAGTGCTTGCCACTTAAGCATGGGAACCTGAGTTCTGGTCACCATCTCGCACAGAAAGTCAGGTGTGTAGCGCATGCCAGTAATCACAGAGCTGGGGAGGCAGAGGCAGGTGGATCCCTAGGACTTGTGCACTATCTGATATAGCTTCTGGCCTCTCTTAGCACATCCACACATGGAGCACACACTTGAATGAGTACAAAAGCATCTACCCACACCCACATCCCCAACAACATCAAGTGCACTGCTAGCTACATAAAAGGTGTTCAATAAGTACATACTTATCAAATTTAGTTCAAGATAAAAATTAAAGCCATTTTATGTACCCCTTTCTCTCTCTTTCTCTCTCCCTCTCTCTTCCTCCCTTTCCCTCTCTCTCTTTCTTTCTTTTTTCAGGGTCTCCTGTATCTCAGGCTGGTCTCAGGTTTGATGTGGCTCTGTGGCGGTTTGAATGAGAACGTCCCCCATAGGCTCAGGTATTTACAATTGGTCCCAGTTGGTGGCACTCTTTGATGAGATAGTATGAAGGAAGCATGCCACTGGGAGCTGACTTTGAGAATTCGGAACCTGGCTCTGCCTCCACTTCATTCTGTGTCATATTTGTGGTTAAAGATGCTTTCTGCACCCGCCGCCTGCTGCCATGTTACTGTGTTACAACCATGATCAGCTCAAGAGTTATTTCTTCCAAAATTTGCTTTGATTGCAGTATTTTATCACAGCAATGGTACAGTAAAACAGCAAACTGATACAGGAATCAGAGGTGACCATGCATGTCTCATCCTCCTGCCTCTGCTTCCCAAGCGCCGAGATCACAGCTGTGCTGGGGATCAAACTCAGGGCTTCGGGCATGCTAGACAAGCACTTTACCAACCGAGCCACATCTCCAACCCTATTTTAAAGCTTAATCAGCAGGACAAAGTGCTAGTCAACACAGGATCTATTTTGAGCTATCAATCTAACTGGGACCATAGCGGGGAACTTTTTGGTTCAGGTCAGGGGAGAGTGATATGGTCTTGCTCTCTCTAGTCCTGGGGTTGTATTTGCCTGATTGAGACTAGCCCGGGGAGGAAGAGGTGGGCAAGTATTCTCAAATGTCAGGATCAAAGCCAGTCTTACAGTCTTCCTCCTAGAATAAGTTTCCTGAAATCTGACTCTGCCTCAAAATCCACAGGTCTTTGAACCCTGCATCCACCAGCCTGGGATGCACTGGACCAGTATAGATCTTGGTGGCCAGGCTCATTCTTCAGAGGCCAAAAGTGCATGGACTGGATGCTGGGAATGAAGCAACCAATTAACATGGCCTTAAAACCAAGGATCTTACAGACTGGTGGGAAAACAGGACATGTTGAACTAATGCGAAGTGAAAGAGATTTGTTTGCAGAAAAACTGCCACCAAGAATGACAAGGATTCAGAGGGACACAGAACCTCCTTCCTGTTTCATAGTGGAGATGAGCACACAGTATGCCCACAGGCTGATCGCTGCTGACTGTCACGCGTTGGCCCTGGTGTTTAGACTCAGTAGGGCCCCTCAGCAGAGAGGGGCTACTGTGCACTCTGACAGTTTCTCAGAGCCATCTCTACCCTCTTGCTTCCCCAACCTGTGCTCTATCACCCATCACTTCTGCCTAGTTCCTTAGCTATTCAGTAGGTGTTTAATAAATGAGCAGCTGCCTGGCCTTGCTTTGACCATGAGGCAGCATGCTTCAGAATCAAAGTCTTTTGAGTTATGGCCTTAGGACCAAATAGGACTCAGTCAAGTACCTTGGCTTCCTCCACCCTAACTTCTGTGGTCTAAGAGTGTGAGGGCTGCCGTGAGGGAAAACTTCATGGGGTGTGTGTGTGAATAGTGCCTGGAAGAGCAACTGTACTATGTTCTCAGTGGGGTGAGCCCCTCTCACGCATGAAGCCCTTCCCATCCCAGGGCTTGGGTGCTTCCTAGAGCACCTCAGAGAGACCTGCTTACCTTAATGCTGTCGTTGTTTGTGTTAGAGGCGGGCACGGCTTGGAATCGACTATCCTGGTGACTGATCTCTGTCGTCAGATGGTGGATAACTTTCTGCACCTCTTCCACACTCTGAGAAATCTGCTGGTGCCTTAGGTCCACCTGGGTGTGAGGGGATCAGCAAAACAGTTATGGAGCCCGAGGCACCAGCACAGGGGACAAGACAAAAGCACAGGAAAGCCTACTCCAAGTTCAAGGCAAAAGTCTTGCCTCTCAGGCCTCCAGAGGAGTTTAGGTCTAACAGTGACCAAAAGGACACTATTTCCTTCTGAAACCTGCATGGTCACTTAATATTAATCCAGGACTAACTCCTAGGCAGAGGCTGGGGACATAATAGCAGTCAAGGCAACAGCAAAGGGGGTGTTTGTACCGCACACCTGTAATCCGGCACATTGGAGGTAGATGCAGGAGGATCTGATGTTCAGGACCAGCCCTGACTCTGCAGTGAGTTCAAGGCCAGCATGAGCTACATGAGTCCCTGTCTCAAAAAACTTAACAAGTGCGATTGAGGTGCATGATGTGAAATCCAATAAAGAACAATAAAAAGTTAAATTTGAAAAACAAAACAAAGCAAAAAAAAAACCTTAGCAACAGATTAGACAGATGTTGTTTTCTGGTTGAAAACACATAGTTGCATGTGCAGACTGCAATACCATACATACCATCCATCATAAGGAATGCTGAGTTAGGATAAAGAGAAGTGGATAAGGCGTGGTCAGAGAAGGTGACATTTGAGTGAGTCATGGAAAGAGATCTGGAAAACAGATTCCCAAACTGCTCAAAACAGTCAGATAAGAGAATCCTGAGTCAAAGAAAGACATTGGACCAATGCTAAGTCATCCATCACTCCAGACACCAGAGTTCCTACAGAGCCATCCCACACAGAGACAGAATAGAATGCAAGGCTGAGAACAAACCTATCTGCACAGGTTTCATGGCCCACAGAGTCAGGCCATTGATAAATATTTATTTGGCATTCACTGTATGCTGGGTATTGCTTCATGCTGGGTCCAGGAACAAGAGAGACAGACATGACTGTGCTTACCGCGCTGGGGAAGCCATATGGAAGAGAATGCTAGCATGGGGGCTCCCTCCCCAGAAAGTGTGGGGTGCTGCAAGATACAGCAGAGAGGGGATCCCTAATCTGTATGCAGAGATCTCTTGGATATGTACAATTCCATATACAAAGTGCAGTCTCTGGGAAACAAATCTATACTGTCCAGATGCCCAATGCTACTGTAGCAAGAGACAAAAGGAGGCCCCCAAATCTACGGACCTGCGAATCTCACTGGAAATATCAAGTGCATGTTTTCACTGAATGCCCACTTCTTGCTGGACTGTGTTGTGTACTGGCTGCATGGCAAAAGATTTACAGAGAGACTGTCAAGGTGAGACAGATTGAAATTGTCAAGGTCAGGAGCTGGGGAAAGACATGCACACGATGCTGTGGATGCCCAGCAAAATGACAGCTGTCTAAACTAGAGGAAAAGGGTCCTTCCTGGAGATGGAAGGTAAGGTTAGAAGGAGCCAGCCAAGGGGCTAGGATCTGGCTCTGGTACAGTGAAGGCTTGCTTCACGTGCACAAAGCCCTGGGTTCCACCTCCATCAGTGTAGAAACTGAGCATGCCTACAGTCCTGGTGCTTTGGAAGGGGAAACAGAAAGATCATTTGTGGCTTCTAAGCAAATCCTGGGATACATGGGACCTTGCCTCACCATGCATGTGTAGGGTGGCAGGTCCTAAAAAGAAAGAAGAGGCCAGTGCCCCACCCCCACCCCTGGGTCTGTAGAGTTTCCCAGCCAGAACAGGGGAGTGAATGGGGGCACATTACAAATTTAGGAGGACTAACAATCACCACTTCAAGAAGCTTGACCATGGAATCAAACAAATTAGGCAACATGGGGAGGGCCAGCAGCAGGTTCTCTCAAACTGACACCTGGGCTTAGGCATGTTCAAACATGGAGGGAAGTGTCCGTGCAGGAGGAAGAGGCCCACACACTGAGGAGAGGAGAGATTTCCCTGAGGAAAGTGTCATGCAAATAAATCCCCAGGAACTCACCATTGTATAGCTTCAGTTGAGAAGACTAGGAGAGCTAGGGGAAAGGGAGGGGGTGGTGGGAATTGAAGAGATTTCCTGCTTGAAATCTGTTTTCTTCACAGGGTAGGAGAGGCAATATGCAACAAGAAGCTGGAGAGGGGGCAGGGGCCAGATTCCAGGTAGTAGACTAGACCATCTTTCCAAGGGATGAAGGTCAGCTTGGGTACTTGTATAAAGAGGGAAGTAAGGAGTTGGAGCCATGGTGAGACCCATGAGGCTGTGGAGTATTAGTAGGTTCAGTTGTTCGAGAGTCTGAGGCCCTGCTTAACCAGCTCAGGCCGAGGCTCTCAGTTTGGAGTACACTAGGAAAGAGCTGGAGGCATGGAAACTTGGTGGGGTTTCCGTCATTGAGTTGGATTTTTCAGCCTGAGGATGGAACGCACATAGCCAGGCTGGTAGATTACGGGGCATTGAACAGGGATGAATCTGCTAAAGGAGCGTAGTGAGGGAAAATTATATAGAATCATTATAAATACCTCAATAAAGGAGCCATGTAAGATGTTCTGACTCCATAGAGCACTGTGGTCTCAGTGGCTAGGAAGGTGTGACACTGAGTAGCTAAATTCTCAGAAGACATGGACAGCCAAGGCTAATAATCCAAAACTCCTCAAATCTTTAAGCTCATGGATATGATTCCACAGAGTTTGAATGTGAAAAACCCAATGGACACACACACACACATACACATTAATAAACTAAGTGTCCTAAGTTGAATTCTATTGCTGTGATAAAACATGGACCAATAACTTGGAGGAGGAAGGTGTATATTTGGCTTACTCATTCCAATCATATTCACACACCGGGGAAGTCAGGGCAGGAACTCTAGCAGGGCAGGAACCTGCAGGCAGGAACTCGAGCAGAGACCTTGGAGGGATGCTGCTTACTGCCTCGCTCTCCACGGCTGGCTCAGCTATCTATCTTATACAGCCCTGGACCACTTGCCCGGGGCGTCACTGCCCACAGTGGGCTGCACCCTCCCACACCAATCATCAGTCAAGAAAATGCCCCCACAGACTTGCCTACAGGCCAATCTGATGGAGCGTTTTCTCGGTCTACGGTCCCTCTTCAAAATGACTCTAACTAGGTTAGGCATGGTGGTGCACACGTATAATGCCAGCTCTTAGGAGACAGGGGCAGTGAAATCCCTGAATTTGAGGCCAGCCTGGTCTACAGAGAAAGTTGCAGGGCAACCAGGGCTAGGCAGAGAAATTCTGTCTGGAAAAAACAAAACAACAGCAACAGGACTCAAGCTTCTGTCGAGACGGCAAACACGAATCAGCACACTAAGATCTGTTATAGTGTTGGCACTGGAATCAGGGATGCAAAACACCCCGGGGAACAGCCTTCTTCAAAACAAAAATTCTTCACTGTGGGTGAATTTGGCCACGAACTGGACTGTGACTGAGCAGAGCAAGACTGAATACACCCTGGAAGGTAGCTATCATCCGAAAGCTTAGCTCATCATCCTCATGTGTTCTGATCCGCAGGAGTGAAAGTCAGAATGGAGGACTGTGCTGTCTGGAAAACTATGGAACAGAACAGTTACCAGAGCAGCAGGTGGCTCTCCTATATCACATTGGCAATTAGTAGAGCTAGACCGCATGCACGGGGTTTCCAATGCCATTTTCCAGCACTCTCCACCACACCCTCGAGGACAGGAGTGTTGTGAGTGGAGCCCACCCCTTCCCTTCCATGTAACAGCAGTCTAGAGCTGCCATTTGTGGGAGCTACAGACTATTCCTGCATCCCACAAGCATTCTAGGGTAACACAGCAGGGGCCAGACAGTGATGCAGGAATGGACCAGAACCCCAGGCCTGCCTGTTCCTGCATTGCCTAGGCTGCTGAAGCTAGGTACAACTTTCATCAGGTGATATCTGCTCTACCCCCACATTACTGGTCACACACACAGGGACAGGCTCTTAACAGCATCCCTGAGCAATCTACAGCCCTCAAATGCTCTGTGCTGGGGTTCCCAGGCCCGGGCTCAGGTTGCAACCTCAACCTAGACCCTGACAGCTCCCCTTCAACTATTGCCCTCCACTGCTCTTGATTGAACCGAGAGAGACAGAGCAAGAAGGTTCAACGTCTGGGTGAGGAAATGCAGAGATGCAGTCTGAGGCCGACTGCAGAGCCATTTTGATAAAAGATGGATGCCTTTCTACAAGGGCAGGCCCCTCCAAGCCCAACCCCAGAACCTCTTTTCTTTACAGTCTCTTGTATGTCAGCAGGCCAGCTATACAGTCTCACCACCAACTGCCTTGCAGGCAAGGAAAAGCTTAAAAATAAATAGGAGGAAATGGGATACTTGAAGAAAATGCACTCAAAAGTGTAACCAATCCGAACTTGATCTCAGGACCTATCCTGATTTTATCCACCACCTCTGCTGATAAACTCAATGGACCAAAAACGGTCCCTTCTCTTTCTCAAGGGCTGCATTTGTGGGTGCAGCAGATCCCAGGCAGAACTTAGCCCCATTGAATCAACCACGCACATGAGACTGGATGCTCCAAGGTCACCTGGGGCAGCAGATGACGCCTTTGAGCCACAACTTTGTCCAGGGCCTCTGTCCCGTCTCTCCAGGTGTGTGTACGTGCCCGCCCACATGTCCCTGTCTCATCCAAGGCTCCCTCCCCTCCTTCCCAGCCAGAGCTTCTGGGTTATTGTTGACCCACAAGTCCTTTGCTGCTATTAATAGTTCAGGTTTGCGAATAATTTACTGTTTCAAATATAAATGATTGGGAATTCAAGACTGTTCCCTGTAACAACACCATGCTGACTCACGGGTGTCGCAATCCTCTTCCTTGAATGCCATGGAGGGCCAATTAAGCAGCGTGTGGGAAAAGTTGCATGGGTCCTGGCTGTACTGAGAACAGGTGGTCTACATATATGAGCATCACCCAGGTGGAGGACAGGTTGGAACAAATGGCCGTGAATGTCCTCCCAGACAGCAGAAAGTTGGGCTGTTAATCTTGGAATTGCTTTAAATCCAATAATCGGTTAAAACAGAATAGAAACCCTCCCTGACCTCTAGAGCCTGCCAGTTTAAAGAGAGAAAGCCTTATAAGTTTACTGACAGACACAGAGGAAACAGTGGGCCTTCTCCTCTGCTTAATTCTGTGAGGAATGCCTAGACCACATGGTGTTCATGGCTCCAGATGCTGCAGCAGCAGCAGCAGCAGCACTGTGGAGCTGGAGTTACTCAGTCCTTCCGGGGTACCAGACACTCCATATGAACAGGAGTACTGGAGCTTCCTTTATTGTAGCATTCGATAATGGTTCCCATTTTATAGATGGGGAAATTGAGGCTCAGGAAGCAACTTGCACTAAAGTTAGGAAGTTACAGACAGGCCGTATTTGCCACCTTGGATTCTGACTAATGAGGTGGGTGGGTAAACTGGGTTTCCCCCTGTGCTTTACGTCTTCCTCTGTGGAAACCTATCACAAGCCCTCCTCTCCATTCCTCTTTCTGTGGGACCACTTCTCCCCACAGAGCTAAGCCCCTTCCTTTCGCTCTGCAAGGCTCTCCATTGCTGCCCTGGGTCTTGTGTGCACTGCAGACATCACTCAGTGACTACACAGGATGTCCCCTTCTTCCTGGGGAGTTAAGAACAGAATCTGCAGGTGTGGCCAGCCATCCCTCGGGTAGGCACGGCATTTCTTTCCCATTTAGCAGACCGCAGCTCTAGTTCTGAGCTTCTCCAAACCACAGAGCAGGGTTTGACATAAAGTAGGGGCTTCTACATGTGTCTGTGAGATAGAGGACTTTAGCAGAGGAGAGACGGCCTCTGGACCCAAGCAGCTGTGCTAAGACCTCAGTACCTTCCCCATATAGAGACTGGAATCTAGCAAAATCCTTTCATCTCTATGAACGTCTTTCTTCCTCTGTAGAAATGGAGGTTCACTGACAGCTACATTAAGTGTTTCCTGCACCTCAACCTGTCACAGTTTCTCCTCATCTTCAGTGAACTCCGAAGGGATCAGGCCACATCTGTGCAAGATACTCTGGGAATATGGAAGGAAAGGAATGTACCCAGGACATTGTTGGTCCCTCTAAAAAGGTGGAAGGAATTACACCTTCCAGAGCGCAAGCCAGCAACCAAAGCCATGTTCGGAGGAGATAGTGTTCAATCAATAAATAAATAGTATCAGTGCCAGAGTTCCCAGGATGGCATAGTGCTCTCTGCCTAGGTGTTAGGGGAACCTTTAAGCCAACTCTGAGCTTAAGTTGAGAAGGATTAAAATAAAAAAAAATTGAAAAAATAATAAGGCTGGGTGGCGGTGGCACACGCCTTTAATCCTAGAATTCGGGAGGCAGAGGCAGGCAGATCTCTGTGAGTTTGAGACCAGCCTGGTCTA
>LOEQ01000183.1:267105-277131 GCA_001685075.1 Bramus lutescens | reverse complement strand
TCTACAAGAGCTAGTTCCAGGGCAGGCTCCAAAGCTACAGAGAAACCCTGTCTTGAAAAACAAAACCAATTCCAGGTCTGAAGTCCTTTAGGACATAGCTCTTACGGGGCAGATGTGGAGGTGGGTTCCCCTTCAGGGACAAGAGATGGAGCAAGGAAGGCTCTGTTAGACTGGGAGCAAGGCATTCCAGCCCCTGAGAACTGACTGACACACATTCTAACAAACAGCCCATGGTTTCCAGGCCAGACACCAGACCAGTGGTTGCCGTGTATACCCTGACTCTTACTCCCCATGGGAGACAGAAATCCAGATTCCTGTGCTAAGTGTCAGAAATGTCTATGAAAGAAAACTTTAGAAAATGCTTTATAGACCAAAGAGACCATGCATGAGCCCAGGCTGGATTCCATATTGGGAATACCATTTACGATTTCTGCTGGTAGGAACACCCAGAGACAGAGGGTCAGAGAACCAGGCAAGAGAAATCACTTGAATGTCAAGCTAAGAAAGTTGGAATGTTGTTTTTCCAGAAAACACTAGACCCCAGGAAGATGCTACTCAACACTGCTTCTGTGTAGGAGTGATGGGAAGTCATTTTGTTCACTACTTTTTTTTATACTTACATTTTCCCTTGATGGTTTTGTCTAAAAAGTGCACTCAGGGCTCATTGTGATAACGATCTTTGCTCTGTTTACATACAAAGGCCTGAAAGCCAGAGACCAGTCCCTACCTCTCAGCTTAAACCTTCTCGTTTAAACATTAACTGCGTGCTTTAGAAGCTTCATGTGTGAGTGGAACAATGGGTCATCTTAAATTAAATAATATTTAAGGTCCCTACAAAGTCCAGCATCAAAAGAACCTAAGATGGAAATTAGTTATTTTCTTCACCCTCCTTTTTTCTTTTCTTTCTTTCTTCCTTTCTTTTTTTCTTCTTAAGATAAGGTCTCACTCTGTAGACCACACTGGCCTTGAACTCACAGAGATCTGCCTGCCTCGAACTGCTGAGTGCTAGGACTAAAAGTGTGCACCACCTTGCCCAACTTACAAATGAAATAATATCTTTTAAAGATGTATTTATTTTACTTTTATTTTACATGTATGGGTGTTTTGCCTGCATGCAGGTCTGTGCACCACAAGAGTGCCTGGTGTCCATGAAGCTAACGCTCTTAGCTGCCGAGCTCTTCCTCCAGTTCCCAAATAATATTTCTTAAAACTATCAGTTTTGCAGTTTTAAAAAGTTTTTCTTTCTTTCTTTCTTTCTTTCTTTCTTTCTTTCTTTCTTTCTTTCTTTCTTTCTTNTCTCTCTCTCTCTCTCTCTCTCTCTCTCTCTCTCTTTGAGGCAAGGTTCTATGTAGCCCAAGAAACCTTCAACTTCTGATCCTCTTGCCTCCACCTCTTAAATGCTGGCATCACAGGTATGTTCCATTGTGTCTGTGCCTGGCTGGACATTTTCCAGTAACCCTATTCAGACCCTCATTTTATGGAAATAAGTCTGAGGCTCAGATAGATTACCCAGCCACATAAGTGTCAGCAATGGACAGAGTCTGTTCTGTATTGCATACCCAGCATTCTTCTGGGCACTAGAACCTCAGAGACCTTCTCAACATGCTGAGGCTAGTGGTCCTGTGTTCCCAAGGACCATCTTATGATCTCCAGAAGCAGGGGAATCCTTCTGGACCAATGTCAGTGGGATGGAGAGGAAGAGGGTGTGCCCAAGAGAGGCCAGCCCCGGCTTACCTTACTCAGCAGGCAATCTTGTAAGTCTCCCTCTGGAAGAGACTTTATGGTGTCTTGATCAATCCCCAGTATAGCAGCAACCTTCTGCTTCTTTTCACGATGGAGGACAAAGCTGGTGGGCAGCCTTCCCAGCAGTGTTACTCTCTGGATGAAACTTCTCTGGAATTGTGAGCATGGACCAGAGACTTGGCCTCTTCTCACCTGCTCACTGCAGTTTTCCTTTCCAATGTGAGAGAATCCGTCTGCCATCTTTCAGGGAATTATAGAAAGATTAAAAAAGGAGACTTGATGGAAATGAATTGGAGCCCACCTGACATTACCCGATGTTGGTTTATCCTGTCTTTTTTTTATCCTCTTGTCCGGACACCAGGTGTACCTTGGCACCCAGTGTCCTTATCCTGTTGACAGTAAATATCCCCTGCCCTCCAATCCAGAAAATTCTGCAATTGATTTACTTCCTTACCATAAACAAACAAGAAATTGCAAACAAGCCATCTGGTGTCTCACCATCATGCCCAGTGTAAGTCTTGTCCATCAGATGAGAGCCAGGATCAGCATTTGGAAAAGCACGAGCTCACAGATAAACTCGTGCATACAGAGGCAAGCTTAAACAGAGAACTGTACAGAGAGAGAGAGAGAGAGAGAGAGAGAGAGAGAGAGAGAGAGAGATAGGCTTACAGACAGGCACATACATGCAGAGGAAAGTAGGGCAGAGTCCTGCCTCTCACCTGCTGACCTTAGAATGTGATTTCCTTGTCCCACTTGATGGCTGACATTCAAAATAACATCAGTATAAATAGTCCCCTAAAGAGTCTAGAACACATCTCGTTTTACCAGTAAAACTCATTCTAGACAATAGCTCAGGCAGTACGTCCCCAGTCTGACTGGCTGGGGATAGTTTTAGTACAGGGGAAAAAAAAATCCCAGCAGCCTGATCTTCCTGAAGCTGGTCAAAATCACCGTCTACTGCCTGTGATCCAAAGGACTGACAGCCCAGCTCATGTCTGAGTCCGGCTGCCAGGCAGCTCCTCAAACCACCCTCCTCAGCACTCTTCCACAGCAGCCAACCCCGCCTGCCTTTCTACTCTCTCCTGTCGGCCTGCATTTGCATAGCCTCCCAGACAGCTCCAGGTGAGAGCCACACCAGACCCCACCCACCTCCTTCTTCCTGGGTGTTTAGGCTGCCTGGGTTCAGGCTCCATCTGACAATGCAGAACTTTCAACACGTCCTGAAAAGCTACAGCTTCCGCCGGGAACCTCAGAATCCCCTCCACACTTCCTTGATTTTCCACCTGTTATTCTGTGTCATGGAAATCCCCTTCTTTTTAGGGCACACGCTCTCAGATAATCTAGACTCTTCTTCCCTGGACTTTGTTCCCCTAGTCAACATTCCAATCGACCACATGGGTTTTTTTTCACAAATGAAACAAGAGCCTCTTCCCCTTAACCTGCCTTTTGGAATTCTCTCTCCGCGTCACTTTCAACGGCATCAAAGTCCCCATTTCTCCCCCGCATACTTTTGGTTTTGCCCTTGGCTTCTGCTTTTGCTGGAACCGTGACCTCGATCCCTCTCCTCTCAGACCTTCCCTGATAACAGTAAAGCTGCCCCGGTTTTCTGGAATCAAACACCCGCACCTTCCTTGATTCTCACTCAAATGCTGAGCCATCTGTTACCCCAGTACTGCAGGTTAGTTAAAGTGTTGTATCCGGAAACTTCTCTTGTTCCAAGAGGGAAAGATTCTGGCCAGGTATGAAGAGGGAAATCAGATCATTGAGCTACAGGAGAGGAACCTGGAGAAGGCTTGGCACCGTGAACCCAGGGCAGCTGCCTGCAGGCGCTTTCCCGCTAGAGAGCAGGTGGGTGGGTTGTGTGAACACAGCATAGACTCACTACATGGCCCAGTTCCGAGTTGGGACGGCCCCACAGCACAGGGCTGGGCACAGACGTTGGTTCTTGCGGCTCCTGGCAGAAAGGCTGATGAAAACAGGCTTGCCTAGCAGATACAGATCTCTAGTTAAGTGGGCAATAGGTCAGCAAAAAAATCTGGTGGGTAAGGGTGTGCCTAGGGCCACCAAGAAGAATCCAGTTAATTCAAATTTTCCTTTATCCTTGGAAAATAAAAAAAATCTCATTTTTCATGATTTAGAAGCAAGGCAAATTGAAAATGGAAACTGGCTCTATCTCAATTTAGACTGTGAGGACCGGGCAGGTTAGATGGCTCAGCAGATATGTCTGCCACTGAGTCTGACAACCTGAGTTCCATCTCTCCCCACCTTTCAGGACACTGCCTCCTGTACACCTCCACACACCTACACAAATAATAGACAGGTAAATGTAAGAGATCATCAGGACCATTAACATGTTTAATGTCTGTTTAACAAAGTAGTCAAAAAAATTTCCTGATAGTTTTGTACTGGGGTCTGGTAGCTTGGTGTGCACACAGAGATCAGAGGACAAGCTCAGGTGTCAGTCCTTGGGTGCCTTCTACCTTTTCCTGGAGACAGAGTCTTTCACTGTCCAGGGGCCTTGTCGTGTAGGTCGAGCTTCTGGGCCTCTGAGCCTTACCTCCTATGTCACCATTGTTGGATCACAGGCATGTGGCACACAGCCAGTTTTTGAAATGGGTCCTGAGGTCAAAATTCATGTCCTCACGCTTTCAAGGCAAGAAACTTATAAAGGGAGCCAGCTCAAGATTTTCAAAAATCTTAAACCAAACCTAGTATTCACTGAGGGTTCTTGGGAATACCACACTCATTCAGGCTTACCCAGTGTTTTTACTGGTTTATGGAGTGGCTAAACATTTCATGGCAAGAAGGGGAAAGATTAGCCTGACCCAAATCAATCTAAAATGTGCAGATTCACTCAAGATTGTCAGGGCTACAAACTCTAAAGTATTCCTTTACAGATTCACTTTAATCAAGGAAGAGTCAAATCCAGCAGCTCAGGAGACTGGGCAATGGATGAAATCCACAATAGCGAACCATCTGCAACAGTGTTCCAGGCTGCTCTCCGTGTCCAGGGAAGCCTCTATCGCACGCAAGGTTGGTCAGTAAATATTATCAAATACTTCCTTAAAATCTGTGGCATTGCACTATAAAAATTATAGAGAATAAATGGTAAGCAAGGCATGGCAATTTCACCTTTCAGCTTAGCACTAGGGAAGCTGGGGCAAGAGGACTGCTTTGAGCTCAAGGCCAGTTTGGGCTGAATGTGAGACTCTTTCCCAACTTCCCCCTCCCCCAAATACCATACAAAAAAAATAAACAAAAAAAATGATCTCAGTTTGGGAAGGAAGAAGGGAAAATCCGTGTTTCTAGGAATGTCCATGTATCCCATCTATCTATAATTAACAAAATACTGTAAGGTACAAAACATTCACTTTGTGTACTATAAATTCAACTACACACATGATCCTGTGGTCACTTCAATTATCATCTCCTTTTATGAAAAGCCTGACATAAGGGAACTTAACATTGGATGTGGCAGAAGATAGGATCTTAGTAAATATTTATCTTCATGTTCTGCTTTATTCGCTGAAGACAAAGGGCCTTCTTGTATCGTGTATGGGTCATCCTCCCTTGTTTCTGTTGGGTCAGATCATGCCACGGGTCATTCATCACAGTTCCACCAAAGAGTACTGTCTCCTTTCCTCTTGCACTGAGGTCATTTGACCTTTTGTCTAGATTCAGAGGCAAGGCTTCCCATACTCACACACTTATGTGGGCAAGGCAGAATCTAAAACAAATCCGGACAGTGTAGAAATGGAATAAGATGAGACCTGGGGCAATTCTAGGAGCATACACCCAGGGCAGGAGAGATGACTCAGTCAGTAAAGTAGCTGTGGTTCAAGTATGAGGACACAAGTTTGATTCCCCGGAGCCCGTGTAAAATGCCAGGTGTGGTATCCCATGCTAGTACTGGGGAGATGAAGAAAGGAGGCTCCCTCCTGGCCAACCAGGCTAGTCTACTCAGAGAGCTCTGGGCCTGAGGCTGACCTCTGACCTCCACACTCACATGAACAAACCAACCCAAAGGGAGCAAAGCAGCAGGAGGAGATGTGTCTGCACCTGAAGGAAGTCACTTTTCACAGTCTAACGCTGACATGAATGCTGAAAAACAGCCCAATGTTGAGAACATGCTAGAAGCCTAGAATCCTAAAGTCTTTGTGAAAGCCGTGGCTGCACTTAGCCAGCTGAAGAACATCATAGTGTTTAGTAGCTACTGGAATATCCCAGCACTTCCAGAAATAGCAGTACCCCTCAGAGAAAAAGATAACGATGCCTGCTCAAGGCCAGGGCTCAGCCTGAGGTCCTTGAGAGCGGGAAAGCCAGCCTGTGAGCTCAAGCTGCTCACTGGGCAAAGATAGTCTGGTTTAGGTGCAAAATGTCCAAGAAGTGGGGCTGGAGAGATTGCCCAGCACTTAAGAGGATACACTGCTTAGAAAGGACCTGAGTTTGGTCACTAGCACCTATATTCAATAGCTCACATCAGCTGTGATTTCAGCTCCAGATCTGATACCCTCTTCTAGACACCTGCTCTCACAAGGGTACATACCTACAAGCATGAACACATACATACACACACACACACACACACACACACACACACGCACATGCACACACACAGTTAAAAAGATGAAATGTCTAACAAGAGAGAAAGAATGAGAAATGATTCATGGTAGGTGGGGGTAGGGACATTTCCCAGGCCTGTGCCTGTGGGTTCGTGTGTCCATCCAAGTGCACAAGATCGCTAGCACACTTTTCTGGACTGTCCTCATCCCATGGACTAAGCCCAGAAACCAACCTGGGGACGTGGTGTTTTAAAAGAGGACAGTCATCAAGGCCATGAAGCTTGGCTAACACTTGATTTTCAAAGCCAATCTCTCTGCCTATTTAGGAAAAAGAAAGAAAGCACACTGTATTTACATTCAAAACTCCTCCTGAATCCAGGATGCCATCCCGGTCACATGAGGCTGAGCTATTTTTAAGTTGCTATCTCCAGAGAAAGTGAGAGGAGGAGAGAAGAGAACAGCAGTTCAGGAAATGGATGGCTTTTCCTTCTTCTTCTTTTTTTTTATTTTTTTTTTATGCTGTCTGTCTGGTAACTGCTCACCTCAGTTTCTGGGATGTCTGAGTCAGGAGGAAACACCTGGTTAGTGGAATCCACAGTTTTACCTCTGGGGTGTTCAGAGGAAAGCTCCCCTCCCCTGTCCCACCCATTGTTGTTCATGAAGCGTGACAGATCTGATTGCTTACTCAAAAGAGACCAGCATGAGGATGTGGAGGGAGACAAACATTTCTCATCATAGATTTATGCAAATACGGCCATTTGATCTCTGACGAAGAATAGACACAGCCCACTGGAGAAAAGGTGTGCAGCGCGGGTGGTGTGTGCAATGGGTCCACCGAAGGAAAGGAAGTCAGTCTTTTTAAAAGACCAATTGGACATGGTTCATAAACCTCAGTGAAAAGCATAAATCTAAAGCTTGTAGAAGGAAAGGTGGGGCAAACCCTCGTGCCTTTGGGTTAAACAAAGAGTTCTTTGAAGTGACATCATTCATTATAAAAGGGACATGATGGCCAACAGGTGTGCATACACAGGAAAAAAATTATCAGGAGAAACCAAGTGTGACAGCACCTTGACTTTGGCCTTCTGCCTTCTGAAAGTGTGAGAATGACTTCTGCCCCTTAGCTGGCCCAGCCTGTGGTGTTCTATGACTGCACGGGAAGAGGGGTGCTCCTCTGTGAAAGCACCCACTTGTGTTGGCCAGGGCTAGGCAAAAGCAGCTTAGTGGCTCCACCCGTTACTTCATCCTCAGCCACTGACCAAACCATCATCAGTTGTCCCATTCACAGACTTTGACCTTTCAGCCAGCACCTTTGGGGACTTTGTGTCTGACTTTGTTCCTTTAACCCTAGGTGGGCCTCACCCATGATAGGTGAGCAAGCTCTCTGCCACTGAGCTGTATCCCCAGCCTGCCTTGGATGTTTTACTTTTTGGAAACATGTTTCTGCTACTTTCCTCACCCCCACAGCTTTATGTTCCTTCCCTCTTTGGCCACAGAAAAGTGGCTGTTACTCCTCCCCGCAGAGGACTCTTCCCTCCACAATTTCTCTTCAGAAAACTTGGACATCAGCTATGCTAGAGGAAGGAGTGAGTACCATCCCCGAGGCCTTTCATATTGAAGCTCATGTATTAGGAGCATGGTCTCCTGTGTGCTGATGCTAGGAAGAAGTGGGGGCGCTGAAGAGGTGCACACTACCAAGAGGTCACTCAGTCTTAGGGACCACCGCCTTTTGGTGGATATATGACATTCTCATGGCATCTGGGGTTGGTTTTCATGAGTGGCTCTTTACAAAAGAGCAACCCTGCCTCCTCTCCATATTCTGGCTTTGTGTCCCACCTTGTGATTGCTATGATGACATCTGTCATAGAGTCCTAAATCAAAACATAAGGCCCAAGTAAAGGAGTGTTATGTTCTTGAACCCCTAGAACCGGAATTTAACAAGCCACTTTCTTTTTAAAAAAAATGATCCAGCTTCAATATTTTGTCACAGTGGTTTAAAGTGGACTATTCAAGTATCCTAACTCTTCCCCTGGGACTTCAGGAAAGTAAGAAGGCCCACAAAGGCTACCCTGGATAGACTGTGTTCTTCCTGGTGGAGACAACAATCTCACTTGGAGTAATGCCGGAGGCCTCACCAGGCCCCCACTCCACCCTTAGAGACCACAACCACAGGGTTTATGCTGACACACAATTGAGAAAATCAAATGCCAAGGAAAGCATGGTTATTCCCACATAGGTTTGTCAGAGCATATATGCTACAATGGATGTTAAGAAAATAAAACTGGCCCAAAGACCAAGTACCCCTTCAATAAAAGCGATCAAGGTCAGCCCATCCATGCAAAGGACAATGGTAGGAAGAACAGAGGGGAAATGAGTTACGATGCCCAACACCAGTTAGTCTTCATTATTAAACTGCTCATAGAAATAACAAGGTCTAGTGACAGATACCAATTGGGATAGCTGGTTTCCAAGTGACGTTAGTTCCTAAACTAACTGTAAAAAACAAAGGACCAGGTCTCTCTCTATCTTGGTGCCTAAGCTTCTTGGGATCATAGGTAAATGCAGTAGAGACAAGGACAAGCCGATCTGCAGAGCTGTAGGATTCTTGCACTATCTTCATGTAACATGTCATAACATGGCTCTCATGGGGCCCACATGACACTTCATACCTAGTCAATGAAAGGCTACTGACAAAGTCCTATTAACAAATGATGTGTAGGCCATTTCGTTCTTCTCTAATGCACTCTCCATCACAGCCACTTCCCAGTGAATTTTCTATCGTTATGGCAACACCCATGAATCATGAGCAACTAATACAACGATATCTAACAGAAGGACAAAGGAGGCCCTTATCTCCAGCTCATGTGGTTTCATTTCAAGTAATGATCAGTCTCCTGGTGAGGTCTGGTCCTATTATAACACTGGAGAGCCGGTTGCTGACTCTGGAAGGTTCCAAGGGCTTCTGGGCTGTTGGCATCAGGGACTTCTCAGATTTCAGTTTCCTCTGCTCAATTAATGGCAAGATTACATAAACTTCAACTTCCCAGCCCAGTCTTTGCCATAGTCATTAAATGAAACTAAAATGGTCACAAAAGCTGAGTAACATGGGGAAGCCAAAAGGCCACTCAAAAAGGAAAGCATGAAAGAGGACAGAACTCAGGCATACCTCCAGCTCTGTGCCCAGGCCAGCTCTATAACTCCTTTTGATTAACTACTTCTAGAAGCTTCCACAACACAATATCTATTATAACATCTTCAGGTTAGTGGAAAGATTCAGTTAAAGATACACTGAGGCATGACTGAAATTACTAAGGAGCTACAATCACTTTACACCATGACTCTAAGTTACAGAAGAGCCCAGATCTTCCAGAAAGACTACAGCTAAGGTAAACAGAATACATCCATCATACCTCTGTCTGTACTCACAGGTCCACTGATAACTTGCTTTTATTCTGCTGGCAAAAGGGTTTCACATTTCCCCTCTTTAAAGCCTTAAGTCTCTCAAGGCAGCAGAGGCCATCTGTGTGCAGCCAGGGAATCGCTGACACCCAACAATGAACTTGGTGCCACACAGCAGAGTTCTCGATAGATGAGACAGAAAGGGTCTGGTCAAGACTGAGAAACTCAACTGCAAGGCAGGAGGACAGTCAGATTTAAGTAAATACACACATGCTGGGATATCGACTAGGAAGTCACAGATGTACACACATGTGCTGGGATATCG